>OY804575.1:35220357-35487789 GCA_963680875.1 Bathymodiolus brooksi
GGCTATACAAGATATTAATACTGATACTTCTCTATATGAAATCATCATATAAACATGACAAATAGAGGCTATACAAGATATTAATACTGATACTTCTCTATAGAAATCAGCATATAAACATGACAAATAGAGGGGATACAAGATATTAATACTGATACTTCTCTATAGAAATCATCATATAAACATGACAAATAGAGGCTAGTACAAGATATTAATACTGATACTTCTCTATAGAAATCATCATATAAAACATGGACAACTGAGGATGGCTATACAAGATATTAATACTGATACTTCTCTATAGAAATCATCATATAAACATAACAAATAGAGGCTATACAAGATATTAATACTGATACTTCTCTATAGAAATCATCATATAAACATGACAAATAGAGGCTATACAAGATATTAATACTGATACTTCTCTATAGAAATCATCATATAAACATGACAAATAGAGGGTATAAAGATATTAATACTGATTACTTCTAATATAGAAATCATCATATAAACATGACAAATAGAGGGTATTACAAGATATTAATACTGATACTTCTCTATAGAAATCATCATATAACAAAACAAATAGAGGCTATACAAGATATTAATACTGATACTTCTCTATAGAAATCATCATATAAACATGACAAATAGAGGGTATACAAGATATTAATACTGATACTTCTATATAGAAATCATCAGATAAACATGACAAATAGAGGGTATACAAGATATTAATACTGATACTTCTATATAGAAATCATCATATAAACATGACAAATAGAGGGTATACCAAGATATTAATACTGATACTTCTCTATAGAAATCATCATATAAACATAACAAATAGAGGGCTATACAAGATATTAATACTGATACTTCTCTATAGAAATCATCATATAAACATAACAAATAGAGGCTATACAAGATATTAATACTGATACTTCTCTATAGAAATCATCATATAAACATAACAAATAGAGGCTATACAAGATATTGATACAGATACTTCTCTATAGAAATCATCATATAAACATGACAAATAGAGGGTTATACAAGATATTAATACTGATACTTCTATTATAGAAATCATCATATAAACATGACAAATAGAGGCTATACAAAGATATTAATACTGATACTTCTCTATAGAAATCATCATATAAACATGACAAATAGAGGCTATACAAGATATATTAATACTGATACTTCTCTATAGAAATCATCATATAAACATGACAAATAGAGGCTATATAAGATATTAATACTGTTACTTCTCTATAGAAATCATCATATAAACATGACAAATAGAGGCTATACAAGATATTAATACTGTTACCTCTCTATAGAAAATCATCATATAAACATGACAAATAGAGGCTATACAAGATATTAATACTGATAACTTCTCTATAGAATCATCATATAAACATGACAAATAGAGGCTATACAAGATATTAATACTGATACTTCTTTATAGAAATCATCATATAAACATGACAAATAGAGGCTATAATAAGATATTATACTGTTACTTCTCTATAGAAATCATCATATAAACATGACAAATAGAGGCTATACAAGATTTTAATACTGTACTTCTCTATAGAAATCATCATATAAACATGACAAATAGAGGCTATACAAGATTTTAATACTGTTACTACTCTATAGAAATCATCATATAAATATGACAAATAGAGGCTATACAAGATATTAATACTGATACTTCTCTATAGAAATCATCATATAAACATGACAAATAGAGGGTGTACAAGATATTAATACTGATACTTCTATATAGAAATCATCATATAAACATGACAAATAGAGGGTATACAAGATATTAATACTGATACTTCTCTATAGAAATCATCACTATAAACATAACAAATAGAGGCTATACAAGATATTAATACTGATACTTCTCTATAGAAATCATCATATAAACATAACAAATAGAGGCTATACAAGATATTAATACTGATTACTTCTCTATAGAAATCATCATATAAACATAACAAATAGAGGCTATAACAAGATATTGATACTGATACTTCTCTATAGAATCATCATATAAACATGACAAATAGAGGCTATACAAGATATTAATACTGTTTACTTCTCTATAGAAATCATCATATAAACATGACAAATAGAGGCTATACAAGATATTAATACTGATACTTCTCTATAGAAATCATCATATAAACATGACAAATAGAGGCATATACAAGATATTAATACTGTTACTTCTCTTTAGAAATCATCATATAAACATGACAAATAGAGGCTATACAAGGATATTAATACTGATAACTTCTCTATAGAAATCATCATATAAACATAACAAATAGAGGCTATACAAGATATTAATACTGATACTTCTCTATAGAAATCATCATATAAACATGACAAATAGAGGCAATACAAGATATTAATACTGATACTTCTCTATAGAAATCATCATATAAACATGACAAATAGAGGTATACAAGATATTAATACTGATACTTCTCTATAGAAATCATCATATAAACATGACAAATAGAGGCTATACAAGATATTAATACTGATACTTCTCTATAGAAATCATCATATAAACATGACAAATAGAGGCTATACAAGATATTAATCACTGATACTTCTCTATAGAAATCATCATAAAACATAACAAATAGAGGCTATACAAGATATTAATACTGATACTTCTCTATAGAAATCATCATATAAACCTGACAAATAGAGGCTATACAAGATATTAATACTGATACTTCTCTATAGAAAATCATCATATAAACATGACAAATAGAGGGTATACAAGATATTAATACTGATACTTCTATAGAAATCATCATATAAACATGACAAATAGAGGGTATACAAGATATTAATACTGATACTTTCTCTATAGAAATCATCATATAAACATAACAAATAGAGGCTATACAAGATATTAATACTGATACTTTCTCTATAGAAATCATCATATAAACATGACAAATAGAGGGTATACAAGATATTAATACTGATACTTCTATATAGAAATCATCATATAAACATGACAAATAGAGGGTATACAAGATATTAATACTGATACTTCTATATAGAAATCATCATATAAACATGACAAATAAAGAGGGTATACAAGATATTAATACTGATACTTCTCTATAGAAATCATCATATAAACATAACAAATAGAGGCTATACAAGATATTAATACTGATACTTCTCTATAGAAATCATCATATAAACATAACAAAATAGAGGCTATACAAGATATTAATACTGATACTTCTCTATAGAAATCATCATATAAACATAACAAATAGAGGCTATACAAGATATTGATACTGATACTTCTCTATAGAAATCATCATATAAACATGACAAATAGAGGCTATACAAGATATTAATACTGTTACTTCTCTATAGAAATCATCATATAAACATGACAAATAGAGGCTATACAAGATATTAATACTGATACTTCTCTATAGAAATCATCATATAAACATGACAAATAGAGCTATACAAGATATTAATACTGATACTTCTCTATAGAAATCATCATATAAACATGACAAATAGAGGGTATACAAGATATTAATACTGATACTTCTCTATAGAAATCATCATATAAACATGACAAATAGAGGCTATACAAGATATTAATACTGATACTTCTCTATAGAAATCATCATATAAAACATGACAAATAGAGGCTATACAAGATATTAATACTGATACTTCTCTATAGAAATCATCATATAAACATAACAAATAGCGGCTATACAAGATATTAATACTGATACTTCTCTATAGAAATCATCATATAAACATGACAAATAGAGGCTATACAAGATAGTAATACTGATACTTCTCTATAGAAATCATCATATAACATGACAAATAGAGGGTATACAAGATATTAATAACTGATACTTCTAATATAGAAATCATCATATAAACATGACAAATAGAGGGTATACAAGATATTAATACTGATACTTCTCTATAGAAATCATCATATAACATAACAAATAGAGGCTATACAAGATATTAATACTGATACTTCTCTATAGAAATCATCATATAAACATGACAAATAGAGGGTATACAAGATATTTAATACTGATACTTCTATATAGAAATTCATCATATAAACATGACAAATACGAGGGTATACAAGATATTAATACTGATACTTCTATATAGAAATCATCATATAAACATGACAAATAGAGGGTGTATACAAGATATTAATACTGAGATACTTCTCTATAGAAATCATCATATAAACATAACAAATAGAGGCTATACAAGATATTAATACTGATACTTCTCTATAGAAATCATCATATAAACATAAACAAATAGAGCTATACAAGATATTAATACTGAATACTTCTCTATAGAAATCATCATATAAACATAACAAATAGAGGCTATACAAGATATTGATACTGATACTTCTCTATAGAAATCATCATATAAACATGACAAATAGAGGGTATACAAGATAATTAATACTGATACTTCTATATAGAAATCATCATATAAACATGACAAATAGAGGCTATACAAGATATTAATACTGATACTTCTCTATAGAAATCATCATATAAACATGACAAATAGAGGCTATACAAGATATTAATACTGATACTTCTCTATAGAAATCATCATATAAACATGACAAATAGAGGCTATATAAGATATTAATACTGTTACTTCTCTATAGAAATCATCTCATATAAACATGACAAATAGAGGCTATACAAGATATTAATACTGTTACCTCTCTATAGAAATCATCATATAAACATGACAAATAGAGGCTATACAAGATATTAATACTGATACTTCTCTATAGAAATCATCATATAAACATGACAAATAGAGCCTATACAAGATATTAATACTGATACTTCTTTATAGAAATCATCATATAAACATGACAAATAGAGGCTATATAAGATATTAATACTGTTACTTCTCTATAGAAATCATCATATAAACATGACAAAATAGAGGCTATACAAGATTTTAATACTGTTACTTCTCTATAGAAAATCATCATATAAACATGACAAATAGAGGCTATACAAGATTTTAATACTGTTACTTCTCTATAGAAATCATCATATAAATATGACAAATAGAGGCTATACAAGATATTAATACTGATACTTCTCTATAGAAATCATTCATATAAACATGACAAATAGAGGGTGTACAAGATATTAATACTGATACTTCTATATAGAAATCATCATATAAAACATGACAAATAGAGGGTATACAAGATATTAATACTGATACTTCTCTATAGAAATCATCATATAAACATAACAAATAGAGGCTATACAAGATATTAATACTGATACTTCTCTATAGAAATCATCATATAAACATAACAAATAGAGGCTATACAAGATATTAATACTGATACTTCTCTATAGAAATCATCATATAAACATAACAAATAGAGGCTATACAAGATATTGATACTGATACTTCTCTATAGAAATCATCATATAAACATGACAAATAGAGGCTATACAAGATATTAATACTGTTACTTTCTCTATAGAAATCATCATATAAACATGACAAATAGAGGCTATACAAGATATTAATACTGATACTTCTCTATAGAAATCATCATATAAACATGACAAATAGAGGCTATACAAGATATTAATACTGTTACTTCTCTTAGAAATCATCATATAAACATGACAAATAGAGGCTATACAAGATATTAATACTTGATACTTCTCTATAGAAATCATCATATAAACATAACAAATAGAGGCTATACAAGATATTAATACTGATACTTCTCTATAGAAATCATCATATAAACATGACAAATAGAGCTATACAAGATATTAATACTGATACTTCTCTATAGAAATCATCATATAAAACATGACAAATAGAGGGTATACAAGATATTAATACTGATACTTCTCTATAGAAATCATCATATAAACATGACAAATAGAGGCTATACAAGATATTAATACTGATACTTCTCTATAGAAATCATCATATAAACATGACAAATAGAGGCTATACAAGATATTAATACTGATACTTCTCTATAGAAATCATCATATAAACATAACAAATAGAGGCTATACAAGATATTAATACTGATACTTCTCTATAGAAATCATCATATAAACATGACAAATAGAGGCTATACAAGATATTAATACTGATACTTCTCTATAGAAATCATCATATAAACATGACAAATAGAGGGTATACAAGATTATTAATACTGATACTTCTATATAGAAATCATCATATTAAACATGACAAATAGAGGGTAATACAAGATATTAATACTGATACTTCTCTATAGAAATCATCATATAAACATAACAAATAGAGGCTATACAAGATATTAATACTGATACTTCTCTATAGAAATCATCATATAAACATGACAAATAGAGGGTTATACAAGATATTAATACTGATACTTCTATATAGAAATCATCATATAAACATGACAAATAGAGGGTATACAAGATATTAATACATGATACTTCTATATAGAAATCATCATATAAACATGACAAAAATAGAGGGTATACAAGATATTAATACTGATACTTCTCTATAGAAATCATCATATAAACATAACAAATAGAGGCTATACAAGATATTAATACTGATACTTCTCTATAGAAATCTCATATAAACATAACAAATAGAGGCTATACAAGATATTAATACTTGATACTTCTCTATAGAAATCATCCATATAAACATAACAAATAGAGGCTATACAAGATATTGATACTGATACTTCTCTATAGAAATCATCATATAAACATGACAAATAGAGGATATACAAGATATTAATACTGATACTATACTTCTATATAGAAATCATCATATAAACATGACAAATAGAGGCTATACAAGATATTAATACTGATACTTCTATATAGAAATCATCATATAAACATGACAAATAGAGGCTATACAAGATATTAATACTGATACTTCTCTATAGAAATCATCATATAAACATGACAAATAGAGGCTATATAAGATATTTAATACTGTTACTTCTCTATAGAAATCATCATATAAACATGACAAATAGAGGCTATACAAGATATTAATACTGTTACCTCCTATAGAAATCATCATATAAACATGACAAATAGAGGCTATACAAGATATTAATACTGATACTTCTCTATAGAAATCATCATATAAACATGACAAATAGAGGCTATACAAGATATTAATACTGATACTTCTCTATAGAAATCATCATATAAACATGACAAATAGAGGCTATATAAGATATTAATACTGTTACTTCTCTATAGAAATCCATCATATAAACATGACAAATAGAGGCTATACAAGATTTTAATACTGTTACTTCTCTATAGAAATCATCATATAAACATGACAAATAGAGGCTATATAAGATATTAATACTGATACTTCTCTATAGAAATCATCATATAAACATAACAAATAGGGCTATACAAGATATTAATACTGATACTTCTCTATAGAAATCATCATATAAACATGACAAATAGAGGCTATACAAGATATTAATACTGATACTTCTCTATAGAAATTCATCATATAAACATAAACAAATAGAGGCTATACAAGATATTAATACTGATACTTCTCTATAGAAATCATCATATAAACATGACAAATAGAGGCTATACAAGATATTAATACTGTTACTTCTCTATAGAAATCATCATATAACTTGACAAATAGAGGGTATACAAGATATTAATACTGATACTTCTCTATAGAAATCATCATATAAACATGACAAATAGAGGCTATACAAGATATTAATACTGATACTTCTCCATAGAAATCATCATATAAACATGACAAATAGAGGCTATACAAGATATTAATACTGATACTTCTCTATAGAAATCATCATATAAACATGACAAATAGAGGCTATACAAGATATTAATACTGATACTTCTATATAGAAATCATCATATAAACATACCAAATAGAGGCTATACAAGATATTAATACTGATACTTCTATATAGAAATCATCATATAAACATGACAAATAGAGGCTATACAAGATATTAATACTGATACTTTCTCTATAGAAATCATTATATAAACATACCAAATAGAGGCTATACAGATATTAATACTGATACTTCTCTATAGAAATCATCATATAAACATGACAAATAGAGGGTATACAAGATATTAATACTGATACTTCTCTATAGAAATCATCATATAAACATGACAAATAGAGGCTATACAAGATATTAATACTGATACTTCTATATAGAAATCATCATATAAACATACCAAATAGAGGCTATACAAGATATTAATACTGATACTTCTCTATAGAAATCATCATATAAACATGACAAATAGAGGGTATACAAGATATTAATACTGATACTTCTCAATAGAAATCATCATATAAACATGACAAATAGAGGGTATACAAGATATTAATACTGACACTTCTCTATAGAAATCATCATATAAACGTGACAAATAGAGGGTATACAAGATATTAATACTGATACTTCTCTATAGAAATCATCATATAAACATGACAAATAGAGGGTATACAAGATATTAATACTGATACTTCTCTATAGAAATCATCATATAAACATGACAAATAGAGGCTATACAAGATATTAATACTGATACTTCTCTATAGAAATCATCATATAAACATGACAAATAGAGGCTATACAAGATATTAATACTGTTACTTCTCTATAGAAATCATCATATAAACATGACAAATAGAGGGTATACAAGATATTAATACTGTTACTTCTCTATAGAAATCATCATATAAACATGACAAATAGAGGCTATACAAGATATTAATACTGATACTTCTCTATAGAAATCATCATATAAACATGACAAATAGAGGCTATACAAGATATTAATACTGATACTTCTCTATAGAAATCATCATATAAACATGACAAATAGAGGGTATACAAGATATTAATACTGATACTTCTCTATAGAAATCATCATATAAACATGACAAATAGAGGCTATACAAGATATTAATACTGATACTTCTATATAGAAATCATCATATAAACATGACAAATAGAGGCTATACAAGATATTAATACTGATACTTCTCTATAGAAATCATCATATAAACATGACAAATAGAGGCTATACAAGATATTAATACTGATACTTCTCTATAGAAATCATCATATAAACATGACAAATAGAGGCTATATAAGATATTAATACTGATACTTCTCTATAGAAATCATCATATAAACATGACAAATAGAGGCTATACAAGATATTAATACTGATACTTCTCTATAGAAATCATCATATAAACATGACAAATAGAGGCTATACAAGATATTAATACTGATACTTCTCTATAGAAATCATCATATAAACATGACAAATAGAGGCTATATAAGATATTAATACTGATACTTCTCTATAGAAATCATCATATAAACATGACAAATAGAGGCTATACAAGATATTAATACTGATACTTCTCTATAGAAATCATCATATAAACATGACAAATAGAGGCTATATAAGATATTAATACTGATACTTCTCTATAGAAATTATCATATACACATGACAAGTAGAGGGTATACAAGATATTAATACTGATACTTCTCTATAGAAATCATCATATAAACATGACAAGTAGAGGGTATACAAGATATTAATACTGTTACTTCTCTATAGAAATCATCATATAAACATAACAAATAAAGGCTATACAAGATATTAATACTGACACTTCTCTATAGAAATCATCATATAAACATGACAAATAGAGGGTATACAAGATATTAATACTGATACTTCTCTATAGAAATCATCATATAAACATGACAAATAGAGGGTATACAAGATATTAATACTGATACTTCTCTATAGAAATCATCATATAAACATGACAAATAGAGGCTATACAAGATATTAATACTGATACTTCTCTATAGAAATCATCATATAAACATGACAAATAGAGGCTATACAAGATATTAATACTGTTACTTCTCTATAGAAATCATCATATAAACATGACAAATAGAGGGTATACAAGATATTAATACTGTTACTTCTCTATAGAAATCATCATATAAACATGACAAATAGAGGCTATACAAGATATTAATACTGATACTTCTCTATAGAAATCATCATATAAACATGACAAATAGAGGCTATACAAGATATTAATACTGATACTTCTCTATAGAAATCATCATATAAACATGACAAATAGAGGGTATACAAGATATTAATACTGATACTTCTCTATAGAAATCATCATATAAACATGACAAATAGAGGCTATACAAGATATTAATACTGATACTTCTATATAGAAATCATCATATAAACATGACAAATAGAGGCTATACAAGATATTAATACTGATACTTCTCTATAGAAATCATCATATAAACATGACAAATAGAGGCTATACAAGATATTAATACTGATACTTCTCTATAGAAATCATCATATAAACATGACAAATAGAGGCTATATAAGATATTAATACTGATACTTCTCTATAGAAATCATCATATAAACATGACAAATAGAGGCTATACAAGATATTAATACTGATACTTCTCTATAGAAATCATCATATAAACATGACAAATAGAGGGTATACAAGATATTAATACTGATACTTCTCTATAGAAATCATCATATAAACATGACAAATAGAGGCTATATAAGATATTAATACTGATACTTCTCTATAGAAATCATCATATAAACATGACAAATAGAGGCTATACAAGATATTAATACTGATACTTCTCTATAGAAATCATCATATAAACATGACAAATAGAGGCTATATAAGATATTAATACTGATACTTCTCTATAGAAATTATCATATAAACATGACAAGTAGAGGGTATACAAGATATTAATACTGATACTTCTCTATAGAAATCATCATATAAACATGACAAGTAGAGGGTATACAAGATATTAATACTGATACTTCTCTATAGAAATCATCATATAAACATAACAAATAGAGGCTGATGCTATACAAGATATTAATACTGATACTTCTCTATAGAAATCATCATATAAACATAACAAATAGAGGCTATACAAGATATTGATACTGATACTTCTCTATAGAAATCATCATATAAACATGACAAATAGAGGCTATACAAGATATTAATACTGTTACTTCTCTATAGAAATCATCATATAAACATGACAAATAGAGGCTATACAAGATATTAATACTGATACTTCTCTATAGAAATCATCATATAAACATAACAAATAGAGGCTATACAAGATATTAATACTGATACTTCTCTATAGAAATCATCATATAAACATAACAAATAGAGGCTATACAAGATATTGATACTGATACTTCTATATAGAAATCATCATATAAACATGACAATTAGAGGCTATAAAAGATATTAATACTGTTACTTCTCTATAGAAATCATCATATAAACATGACAAATAGAGGCTATACAAGATATTAATACTGATACTTCTCTATAGAAATCATCATATAAACATGACAAATAGAGGGTATACAAGATATTAATACTGATACTTCTCTATAGAAATCATCATATAAACATGACAAATAGAGGCTATACAAGATATTAATACTGATACTTCTCTATAGAAATCATCATATAAACATGACAAATAGAGGGTATACAAGATATTAATACTGATACTTCTCTATAGAAATCATCATATAAACATGACAAATAGAGGCTATACAAGATATTAATACTGATACTTCTCTATAGAAATCATCATATAAACATGACAAATAGAGGCTATACAAGATATTAATACTGATACTTCTCTATAGAAATCATCATATAAACATGACAAATAGAGGGTATACAAGATATTAATACTGATACTTCTCTATAGAAATAATCATATAAACATGACAAATAAGAGGGTATACAAGATATTAATACTGATACTTCTCTATAGAAATCATCATATAAACATGACAAATAGAGGGTATACAAGATATTAATACTGTTACTTCTCTATAGAAATCATCATATAAACATGACAAATAGAGGGTATACAAGATATTAATACTGATACTTCTCTATAGAAATCATCATATAAACATGACAAATAGAGGCTATACAAGATATTAATACTGATACTTCTCTATAGAAATCATCATATAAACATAACAAATAGAGGCTATACAAGATATTAATACTGATACTTCTCTATAGAAATCATCATATAAACATGACAAATAGAGGCTCTACAAGATATTAATACTGATACTTCTCTATAGAAATCATCATATAAACATGACAAATAGAGGCTATACAAGATATTAATACTGATACTTCTCTATAGAAATCATCATATAAACATGACAAATAGAGGCTATACAAGATATTAATGCTGATACTTCTCTATAGAAATCATCATATAAACATGACAAATAGAGGCTATACAAGATATTAATACTGATACTTCTCTATAGAAATCATCATATAAACATGACAAATAGAGGGTATACAAGATATTAATACTGATACTTCTCTATAGAAATCATCATATAAACATGACAAATAGAGGCTATACAAGATATTAATACTGATACTTCTCTATAGAAATCATCATATAAACATGACAAATAGAGGGTATACAAGATATTAATACTGATACTTCTCTATAGAAATCATCATATAAACATGACAAATAGAGGCTATACAAGATATTAATACTGATACTTCTCTATAGAAATCATCATATAAACATGACAAATAGAGGCTATACAAGATATTAATACTGATACTTCTCTATAGAAATCATCATATAAACATGACAAATAGAGGGTATACAAGATATTAATACTGTTACTTCTCTATAGAAATCATCATATAAACATAACAAATAGAGGCTATACAAGATATTAATACTGATACTTCTCTATAGAAATCATCATATAAACATGACAAATAGAGGGTATACAAGATATTAATACTGATACTTCTCTATAGAAATAATCATATAAACATGACAAATAAGAGGGTATACAAGATATTAATACTGATACTTCTCTATAGAAATCATCATATAAACATGACAAATAGAGGGTATACAAGATATTAATACTGTTACTTCTCTATAGAAATCATCATATAAACATGACAAATAGAGGGTATACAAGATATTAATACTGATACTTCTCTATAGAAATCATCATATAAACATGACAAATAGAGGCTATACAAGATATTAATACTGATACTTCTCTATAGAAATCATCATATAAACATAACAAATAGAGGCTATACAAGATATTAATACTGATACTTCTCTATAGAAATCATCATATAAACATGACAAATAGAGGCTCTACAAGATATTAATACTGATACTTCTCTATAGAAATCATCATATAAACATGACAAATAGAGGCTATACAAGATATTAATACTGATACTTCTCTATAGAAATCATCATATAAACATGACAAATAGAGGCTATACAAGATATTAATGCTGATACTTCTCTATAGAAATCATCATATAAACATAACAAATAGAGGCTATACAACATATTAATACTGATACTTCTCTATAGAAATCATCATATAAACATGACAAATAGAGGGTATACAAGATATTAATACTGATACTTCTCTATAGAAATCATCATATAAACATGACAAATAGAGGGTATACAAGATATTAATACTGATACTTCTCTATAGAAATCATCATATAAACATGACAAATAGAGGCTATACAAGATATTAATACTGATACTTCTCTATAGAAATCATCATATAAACATGACAAATAGAGGCTATACAATATATTAATACTGTTACTTCTCTATAGAAATCATCATATAAACATGACAAATAGAGGGTATACAAGATATTAATACTGTTACTTCTCTATAGAAATCATCATATAAACATGACAAATAGAGGCTATACAAGATATTAATACTGATACTTCTCTATAGAAATCATCATATAAACATGACAAATAGAGGCTATACAAGATATTAATACTGATACTTCTCTATAGAAATCATCATATAAACATGACAAATAGAGGGTATACAAGATATTAATACTGATACTTCTCTATAGAAATCATCATATAAACATGACAAATAGAGGCTATACAAGATATTAATACTGATACTTCTATATAGAAATCATCATATAAACATGACAAATAGAGGCTATACAAGATATTAATACTGATACTTCTCTATAGAAATCATCATATAAACATGACAAATAGAGGCTATGCAAGATATTAATACTGATACTTCTCTATAGAAATCATCATATAAACATGACAAATAGAGGCTATACAAGATATTAATACTGATACTTCTCTATAGAAATCATCATATAAACATGACAAATAGAGGCTATATAAGATATTAATACTGATACTTCTCTATAGAAATCATCATATAAACATGACAAATAGAGGCTATACAAGATATTAATACTGATACTTCTCTATAGAAATCATCATATAAACATGACAAATAGAGGCTATATAAGATATTAATACTGATACTTCTCTATAGAAATCATCATATAAACATGACAAATAGAGGCTATACAAGATATTAATACTGATACTTCTCTATAGAAATCATCATATAAACATGACAAATAGAGGCTATATAAGATATTAATACTGATACTTCTCTATAGAAATTATCATATAAACATGACAAGTAGAGGGTATACAAGATATTAATACTGATACTTCTCTATAGAAATCATCATATAAACATGACAAGTAGAGGGTATACAAGATATTAATACTGATACTTCTCTATAGAAATCATCATATAAACATAACAAATAGAGGCTGATGCTATACAAGATATTAATACTGATACTTCTCTATAGAAATCATCATATAAACATAACAAATAGAGGCTATACAAGATATTGATACTGATACTTCTCTATAGAAATCATCATATAAACATGACAAATAGAGGCTATACAAGATATTAATACTGATACTTCTCTATAGAAATCATCATATAAACATGACAATTAGAGGCTATAAAAGATATTAATACTGTTACTTCTCTATAGAAATCATCATATAAACATGACAAATAGAGGCTATACAAGATATTAATACTGATACTTCTCTATAGAAATCATCATATAAACATGACAAATAGAGGGTATACAAGATATTAATACTGATACTTCTCTATAGAAATCATCATATAAACATGACAAATAGAGGCTATATAAGATATTAATACTGATACTTCTCTATAGAAATCATCATATAAACATGACAAATAGAGGGTATACAAGATATTAATACTGATACTTCTATATAGAAATCATCATATAAACATGACAAATAGAGGCTATACAAGATATTAATACTGATACTTCTCTATAGAAATCATCATATAAACATGACAAATAGAGGCTATACAAGATATTAATACTGATACTTCTCAATAGAAATCATCATATAAACATGACAAATAGAGGGTATACAAGATATTAATACTGTTACTTCTCTATAGAAATCATCATATAAACATAACAAATAGAGGCTATACAAGATATTAATACTGATACTTCTCTATAGAAATCATCATATAAACATGACAAATAGAGGGTATACAAGATATTAATACTGATACTTCTCTATAGAAATAATCATATAAACATGACAAATAAGAGGGTATACAAGATATTAATACTGATACTTCTCTATAGAAATCATCATATAAACATGACAAATAGAGGGTATACAAGATATTAATACTGTTACTTCTCTATAGAAATCATCATATAAACATGACAAATAGAGGGTATACAAGATATTAATACTGATACTTCTCTATAGAAATCATCATATAAACATGACAAATAGAGGCTATACAAGATATTAATACTGATACTTCTCTATAGAAATCATCATATAAACATAACAAATAGAGGCTATACAAGATATTAATACTGATACTTCTCTATAGAAATCATCATATAAACATGACAAATAGAGGCTCTACAAGATATTAATACTGATACTTCTCTATAGAAATCATCATATAAACATGACAAATAGAGGCTATACAAGATATTAATACTGATACTTCTCTATAGAAATCATCATATAAACATGACAAATAGAGGCTATACAAGATATTAATGCTGATACTTCTCTATAGAAATCATCATATAAACATAACAAATAGAGGCTATACAAGATATTGATACTGCTACTTCTCTATAGAAATCATCATATAAACATGACAATTAGAGGCTATAAAAGATATTAATACTGTTACTTCTCTATAGAAATCATCATATAAACATGACAAATAGAGGCTATACAAGATATTAATACTGATACTTCTCTATAGAAATCATCATATAAACATAACAAATAGAGGCTATACAAGATATTGATACTGCTACTTCTCTATAGAAATCATCATATAAACATGACAATTAGAGGCTATAAAAGATATTAATACTGTTACTTCTCTATAGAAATCATCATATAAACATGACAAATAGAGGCTATACAAGATATTAATACTGATACTTCTCTATAGAAATCATCATATAAACATGACAAATAGAGGGTATACAAGATATTAATACTGATACTTCTCTATAGTAATCATCATATAAACATGACAAATAGAGGCTATACAAGATATTAATACTGATACTTCTCTATAGAAATCATCATATAAACATGACAAATAGAGGGTATACAAGATATTAATACTGATACTTCTATATAGAAATCATCATATAAACATGACAAATAGAGGCTATACAAGATATTAATACTGATACTTCTCTATAGAAATCATCATATAAACATGACAAATAGAGGCTATACAACATATTAATACTGATACTTCTCTATAGAAATCATCATATAAACATGACAAATAGAGGCTATACAAGATATTAATACTGTTACTTCTCTATAGAAATCATCATATAAACATAACAAATAGAGGCTATACAAGATATTAATACTGATACTTCTCTATAGAAATCATCATATAAACATGACAAATAGAGGCTATACAAGATATTAATACTGATACTTCTCTATAGAAATCATCATATAAACATGACAAATAGAGGCTATACAAGATATTAATACTGATACTTCTCTATAGAAATCATCATATAAACATGACAAATAGAGGGTATACAAGATATTAATACTGTTACTTCTCTATAGAAATCATCATATAAACATAACAAATAGAGGCTATACAAGATATTAATACTGATACTTCTCTATAGAAATCATCATATAAACATGACAAATAGAGGGTATACAAGATATTAATACTGATACTTCTCTATAGAAATAATCATATAAACATGACAAATAAGAGGGTATACAAGATATTAATACTGATACTTCTCTATAGAAATCATCATATAAACATGACAAATAGAGGGTATACAAGATATTAATACTGTTACTTCTCTATAGAAATCATCATATAAACATGACAAATAGAGGGTATACAAGATATTAATACTGATACTTCTCTATAGAAATCATCATATAAACATGACAAATAGAGGCTATACAAGATATTAATACTGATACTTCTCTATAGAAATCATCATATAAACATAACAAATAGAGGCTATACAAGATATTAATACTGATACTTCTCTATAGAAATCATCATATAAACATGACAAATAGAGGCTCTACAAGATATTAATACTGATACTTCTCTATAGAAATCATTATATAAACATGACAAATAGAGGCTATACAAGATATTAATACTGATACTTCTCTATAGAAATCATCATATAAACATGACAAATAGAGGCTATACAAGATATTAATGCTGATACTTCTCTATAGAAATCATCATATAAACATAACAAATAGAGGCTATACAACATATTAATACTGATACTTCTCTATAGAAATCATCATATAAACATGACAAATAGAGGGTATACAAGATATTAATCCTGTTACTTCTCTATAGAAATCATCATATAAACATGACAAATAGAGGCTATACAAGATATTAATACTGTTACTTCTCTATAGAAATCATCATATAAACATGACAAATAGAGGCTATACAAGATATTAATACTGATACTTCTCTATAGAAATCATTATATAAACATAACAAATAGAGGCTATACAAGATATTAATACTGATACTTCTCTATAGAAATCATCATATAAACATAACAAATAGAGGCTATACAAGATATTGATACTGATACTTCTCTATAGAAATCATCATATAAACATGACAAATAGAGGGTATACAAGATATTAATACTGATACTTCTCTATAGAAATCATCATATAAACATGACAAATAGAGGCTATACAAGATATTAATACTGATACTTCTCTATAGAAATCATCATATAAACATGACAAATAGAGGCTATACAACATATTAATACTGATACTTCTCTATAGAAATCATCATATAAACATGACAAATAGAGGCTATACAAGATATTAATACTGTTACTTCTCTATAGAAATCATCATATAAACATAACAAATAGAGGCTATACATACTGATACTTCTCTATAGAAATCATCATATAAACATGACAAATAGAGGCTCGTACTAATGCTGAGTATTACTGATACTTCTCTATAGAAATCATCATATAAACATGACAAATAGAGGGCTAGTACAAGATATTAATACTGATACTTCTCTATAGAAATCATCATATAAACATGACAAATAGAGGGTATACAAGATATTAATACTGATACTTCTCTATAGAAATCATCATATAAACATGACAAATAGAGGGTATACAAGATATTAATACTGATACTTCTCTATAGAAATCATCATATAAACATGACAAATAGAGGGCTATACAAGATATTAATACTGATACTTCTCTATAGAAATCATCATATAAACATGACAAATAGAGGGCTATACAAGATATTAATACTGATACTTCTCTATAGAAATCATCATATAAACATGACAAATAGAGGCTATACAAGATATTAATACTGATACTTCTCTATAGAAATCATCATATAAACATGACAAATAGAGGCTATACAAGATATTAATACTGATACTTCTCTATAGAAATCATCATATAAACATGACAAATAGAGGCTATACAAGATATTAATACTGATACTTCTCTATAGAAATCATCATATAAACATAACAAATAGAGGCTATACAAGCATATTAATACTGATACTTCTCTATAGAAATCATCATATAAACATGACAAATAGAGGGTATACAAGATATTAATCCTGTTACTTCTCTATAGAAATCATCATATAAACATGACAAATAGAGGCTATACAAGATATTAATACTGATACTTCTCTATAGAAATCATCATATAAACATGACAAATAGAGACTATATAAGATATTAATACTGATACTTCTCTATAGAAATCATCATATAAACATAACAAATAGAGGGTATACAAGATATTAATACTGATACTTCTCTATAGAAATCATCATATAAACATAGACAAATAGAGGCTATACAAGATATTAATACTGTTACTTCTCTATAGAAATCATCATATAAACATGACAAATAGAGGGTATACAAGATATTAATACTGATACTTCTCTATAGAAATCATCATATAAACATGACAAATAGAGGCTATACAAGATATTAATCCTGTTACTTCTCTATAGAAATCATCATATAAACATAACAAATAGAGGCTATACAAGATATTAATACTGATACTTCTCTATAGAAATCATCATATAAACATGACAAATAGAGGCTATACAAGATATTAATACTGATACTTCTCTATAGAAATCATCATATAAACATGACAAATAGAGGCTATACAAGATATTGATGCTGATACTTCTCTATAGAAATCATCATATAAACATAACAAATAGAGGCTATACAAGATATTAATACTGATACTTCTCTATAGAAATCATCATATAAACATGACAAATAGAGGGTATACAAGATATTAATACTGATAATTCTCTATAGAAATCATCATATAAACATGACAAATAGAGGCTATACAAGATATTAATCCTGTTACTTCTCTATAGAAATCATCATATAAACATGACAAATAGAGGCTATACAAGATATTAATACTGATACTTCTCTATAGAAATCATCATATAAACATGACAAATAGAGGGTATACAAGATATTAATACTGATACTTCTCTATAGAAATCATCATATAAACATGACAAATAGAGGGTATACAAGATATTAATCCTGTTACTTCTCTATAGAAATCATCATATAAACATGACAAATAGAGGCTATACAAGATATTAATACTGTTACTTCTCTATAGAAATCATCATATAAACATAACAAATAGAGGCTATACCAGATATTAATACTGTTACTTCTCTATAGAAATCATCATATAAACATGACAAATAGAGGCTATACAAGATATTAATACTGTTACTTCTATATAGAAATCATCATATAAACATGACAAATAGAGGGTATACAAGATATTAATACTGATACTTCTCTATAGAAATCATCATATAAACATGACAAATAGAGGCTATACAAGATATTAATACTTATACTTCTCTATAGAAATCATCATATAAACATAACAAATAGAGGCTATACAAGACATTAATACTGTTACTTCTCTATAGAAATCATCATATAAACATGACAAATAGAGGCTATATAAGATATTAATACTGTTACTTCTATATAGAAATCATCATATAAACATGACAAATAGAGGCTATACAAGATATTAATACTGATACTTCTCTATAGAAATCATCACATAAACATGACAAATAGAGGCTATACAAGATATTGATACTGATACTTCTCTATAGAAATCATCATATAAACATGACAAATAGAGGCTATACAAGATATTAATACTGATACTTCTCTATAGAAATCATCATATAAACATAACAAATAGAGGCTATACAAGATATTAATACGGATACTTCTCTATAGAAATCATCATATAAACATAACAAATAGAGGGTATACAAGATATTGATGCTGATACTTCTCTATAGAAATCATCATATAAACATGACAAATAGAGGCTATACAAGATATTAATACTGATACTTCTCTATAGAAATCATCATATAAACATAACAAATAGAGGCTATACAAGATATTAATATTGTTACTTCTCTATAGAAATCATCATATAAACATAACAAATAGAGGCTATATAAGATATTAATACTGATACTTCTCTATAGAAATCATCATATAAACATGACAAATAGAGGCTATATAAGATATTAATACTGATACTTCTCTATAGAAATCATCATATAAACATAACAAATAGAGGCTATACAAGATATTAATATTGTTACTTCTCTATAGAAATCATCATATAAACATAACAAATAGAGGCTATATAAGATATTAATACTGATACTTCTCTATAGAAATCATCATATAAACATGACAAATAGAGGCTATATAAGATATTAATACTGATACTTCTCTATAGAAATCATTATATAAACATAACAAATAGAGGCTATACAAGATATTAATACTGATACTTCTCTATAGAAATCATCATATAAACATAACAAATAGAGGCTATACAAGATATTGATACTGATACTTCTCTATAGAAATCATCATATAAACATGACAAATAGAGGGTATACAAGATATTAATACTGATACTTCTCTATAGAAATCATCATATAAACATGACAAATAGAGGCTATACAAGATATTAATACTGATACTTCTCTATAGAAATCATCATATAAACATGACAAATAGAGGCTATACAACATATTAATACTGATACTTCTCTATAGAAATCATCATATAAACATGACAAATAGAGGCTATACAAGATATTAATACTGTTACTTCTCTATAGAAATCATCATATAAACATAACAAATAGAGGCTATACAAGATATTAATACTGATACTTCTCTATAGAAATCATCATATAAACATGACAAATAGAGGCTATACAAGATATTAATACTGATACTTCTCTATAGAAATCATCATATAAACATGACAAATAAGAGGGTATACAAGATATTAATACTGATACTTCTCTATAGAAATCATCATATAAACATGACAAATAGAGGGTATACAAGATATTAATACTGTTACTTCTCTATAGAAATCATCATATAAACATGACAAATAGAGGGTATACAAGATATTAATACTGATACTTCTCTATAGAAATCATCATATAAACATGACAAATAGAGGCTATACAAGATATTAATACTGATACTTCTCTATAGAAATCATCATATAAACATAACAAATAGAGGCTATACAAGATATTAATACTGATACTTCTCTATAGAAATCATCATATAAACATGACAAATAGAGGGCTCTACAAGATATTAATACTGATACTTCTCTATAGAAATCATCATATAAACATGACAAATAGAGGCTATACAAGATATTAATACTGATACTTCTCTATAGAAATCATCATATAAACATGACAAATAGAGGCTATACAAGATATTAATGCTGATACTTCTCTATAGAAATCATCATATAAACATAACAAATAGAGGCTATACAACATATTAATACTGATACTTCTCTATAGAAATCATCATATAAACATGACAAATAGAGGGTATACAAGATATTAATCCTGTTACTTCTCTATAGAAATCATCATATAAACATGACAAATAGAGGCTATACAAGATATTAATACTGATACTTCTCTATAGAAATCATCATATAAACATGACAAATAGAGACTATATAAGATATTAATACTGATACTTCTCTATAGAAATCATCATATAAACATAACAAATAGAGGGTATACAAGATATTAATACTGATACTTCTCTATAGAAATCATCATATAAACATAACAAATAGAGGCTATACAAGATATTAATACTGTTACTTCTCTATAGAAATCATCATATAAACATGACAAATAGAGGGTATACAAGATATTAATACTGATACTTCTCTATAGAAATCATCATATAAACATGACAAATAGAGGCTATACAAGATATTAATCCTGTTACTTCTCTATAGAAATCATCATATAAACATAACAAATAGAGGCTATACAAGATATTAATACTGATACTTCTCTATAGAAATCATCATATAAACATGACAAATAGAGGCTATACAAGATATTAATACTGATACTTCTCTATAGAAATCATCATATAAACATGACAAATAGAGGCTATACAAGATATTGATGCTGATACTTCTCTATAGAAATCATCATATAAACATAACAAATAGAGGCTATACAAGATATTAATACTGATACTTCTCTATAGAAATCATCATATAAACATGACAAATAGAGGGTATACAAGATATTAATACTGATAATTCTCTATAGAAATCATCATATAAACATGACAAATAGAGGCTATACAAGATATTAATCCTGTTACTTCTCTATAGAAATCATCATATAAACATGACAAATAGAGGCTATACAAGATATTAATACTGATACTTCTCTATAGAAATCATCATATAAACATGACAAATAGAGGGTATACAAGATATTAATACTGATACTTCTCTATAGAAATCATCATATAAACATGACAAATAGAGGGTATACAAGATATTAATCCTGTTACTTCTCTATAGAAATCATCATATAAACATGACAAATAGAGGCTATACAAGATATTAATACTGTTACTTCTCTATAGAAATCATCATATAAACATAACAAATAGAGGCTATACCAGATATTAATACTGTTACTTCTCTATAGAAATCATCATATAAACATGACAAATAGAGGCTATACAAGATATTAATACTGTTACTTCTATATAGAAATCATCATATAAACATGACAAATAGAGGGTATACAAGATATTAATACTGATACTTCTCTATAGAAATCATCATATAAACATGACAAATAGAGGCTATACAAGATATTAATACTTATACTTCTCTATAGAAATCATCATATAAACATAACAAATAGAGGCTATACAAGACATTAATACTGTTACTTCTCTATAGAAATCATCATATAAACATGACAAATAGAGGCTATATAAGATATTAATACTGTTACTTCTATATAGAAATCATCATATAAACATGACAAATAGAGGCTATACAAGATATTAATACTGATACTTCTCTATAGAAATCATCACATAAACATGACAAATAGAGGCTATACAAGATATTGATACTGATACTTCTCTATAGAAATCATCATATAAACATGACAAATAGAGGCTATACAAGATATTAATACTGATACTTCTCTATAGAAATCATCATATAAACATAACAAATAGAGGCTATACAAGATATTAATACGGATACTTCTCTATAGAAATCATCATATAAACATAACAAATAGAGGGTATACAAGATATTGATGCTGATACTTCTCTATAGAAATCATCATATAAACATGACAAATAGAGGCTATACAAGATATTAATACTGATACTTCTCTATAGAAATCATCATATAAACATAACAAATAGAGGCTATACAAGATATTAATATTGTTACTTCTCTATAGAAATCATCATATAAACATAACAAATAGAGGCTATATAAGATATTAATACTGATACTTCTCTATAGAAATCATCATATAAACATGACAAATAGAGGCTATATAAGATATTAATACTGATACTTCTCTATAGAAATCATCATATAAACATGACAAATAGAGGCTATACAAGATATTAATACTGATACTTCTCTATTGTAATCATCATATAAACATGACAAATAGAGGCTATACAAGATATTAATACTGATACTTCTCTATAGAAATCATCATATAAACATGACAAATAGAGGGTATACAAGATATTAATACTGATACTTCTCTATAGAAATCATCATATAAACATGACAAATAGAGGGTATACAAGATATTAATCCTGTTACTTCTCTATAGAAATCATCATATAAACATGACAAATAGAGGCTATACAAGATATTAATACTGTTACTTCTCTATAGAAATCATCATATAAACATAACAAATAGAGGGTATACAAGATATTAATACTGATACTTCTCTATAGAAATCATCATATAAACATGACAAATAGAGGCTATACAAGATATTAATACTGTTACTTCTATATAGAAATCATCATATAAACATGACAAATAGAGGCTATACAAGATATTAATACTGATACTTCTCTATAGAAATCATCATATAAACATGACAAATAGAGGGTATACAAGATATTAATACTGATACTTCTCTATAGAAATCATCATATAAACATGACAAATAGAGGGTATACAAGATATTAATACTGATACTTCTCTATAGAAATCATCATATAAACATGACAAATAGAGGCTATACAAGATATTAATACTGATACTTCTCTATAGAAATCATCATATAAACATGACAAATAGAGGCTATACAAGATATTAATACTGATACTTCACTATAGAAATCATCATATAAACATAACAAATAGAGGCTATACAAGATATTAATATTGTTACTTCTCTATAGAAATCATCATATAAACATGACAAATAGAGGCTATATAAGATATTAATACTGTTACTTCTCTATAGAAATCATCATATAAACATAACAAATAGAGGCTATATAAGATATTAATACTGATACTTCTCTATAGAAATCATCATATAAACATGACAAATAGAGGCTATATAAGATATTAATACTGATACTTCTCTATTGTAATCATCATATAAACATGACAAATAGAGGCTATATAAGATATTAATACTGATACTTCTCTATAGAAATCATCATATAAACATGACAAATAGAGGCTATACAAGATATTAATGCTGATACTTCTCTATAGAAATCATCATATAAACATGACAAATAGAGGCTATACAAGATATTGATACTGATACTTCTATATAGAAATCATCATATAAACATGACAAATAGAGGCTATACAAGATATTGATACTGTTACTTCTATATAGAAATCATCATATAAACATGACAAATAGAGGGTATACAAGATATTAATACTGATACTTCTCTATAGAAATCATCATATAAACATGACAAATAGAGGCTATACAAGATATTAATACTGATACTTCTATATAGAAATCATCATATAAACATGACAAATAGAGGCTATACAAGATATTAATACTGATACTTCTCTATAGAAATCATCATATAAACATGACAAATAGAGGCTATACAAGATATTAATACTGATACTTCTCTATAGAAATCATCATATAAACATGACAAATAGAGGCTATACAAGATATTAATACTGTTACTTCTCTATAGAAATCATCATATAAACATAACAAATAGAGGGTATACAAGATATTAATACTGATACTTCTCTATAGAAATCATCATATAAACATGACAAATAGAGGCTCTACAAGATATTAATACTGATACTTCTATATAGAAATCATCATATAAACATGACAAATAGAGGCTATACAAGATATTGATACTGATACTTCTCTATAGAAATCATCATATAAACATTACAAATAGAGGCTATACAAGATATTAATACTGATACTTCTCTATAGAAATCATCATATAAACATGACAAATAGAGGCTATACAAGATATTAATCCTGTTACTTCTCTATAGAAATCATCATATAAACATGACAAATAGAGGCTATACAAGATATTAATACTGATACTTCTCTATAGAAATCATCATATAAACATGACAAATAGAGGCTATACAAGATATTAATACTGATACTTCTCTATAGAAATCATCATATAAACATGACAAATAGAGGCTATACAAGATATTAATACTGATACTTCTCTATAGAAATCATCATATAAACATGACAAATAGAGGCTATACAAGATATTAATACTGATACTTCTCTATAGAAATCATCATATAAACATGACAAATAGAGGCTATACAAGATATTAATACTGATACTTCTCTATAGAAATCATCATATAAACATGACAAATAGAGGCTATACAAGATATTAATACTGATACTTCTCTATAGAAATCATCATATAAACATGACAAATAGAGGCTATACAAGATATTGATGCTGATACTTCTCTATAGAAATCATCATATAAACATGACAAATAGAGGCTATACAAGATATTAATACTGATACTTCTCTATAGAAATCATCATATAAACATGACAAATAGAGAGTATACAAGATATTAATACTGATACTTCTATATAGAAATCATCATATAAACATGACAAATAGAGGCTATACAAGATATTAATACTGATACTTCTCTATAGAAATCATCATATAAACATGACAAATAGAGGCTATATAAGATATTAATACTGATACTTCTCTATAGAAATCATCATATAAACATGACAAATAGAGGCTATATAAGATATTAATACTGATACTTCTCTATAGAAATCATCATATAAACATGACAAATAGAGGCTATATAAGATATTAATACTGATACTTCTCTATAGAAATCATCATATAAACATGACAAATAGAGGGCTATATAAGATATTAATACTGATACTTCTCTATAGAAATCATCATATAAACATGACAAATAGAGGCTATACAAGATATTAATACTGATACTTCTCTATAGAAATCATCATATAAACATGACAAATAGAGGCTATACAAGATATTAATACTGATACTTCTCTATAGAAATCATCATATAAACATGACAAATAGAGGCTATACAAGATATTAATACTGATACTTCTCTATAGAAATCATCATATAAACATGACAAATAGAGGCTATACAAGATATTAATACTGATACTTCTCTATAGAAATCATCATATAAACATAACAAATAGAAGGCTATACAAGATATTAATACTGATACTTCTCTATAGAAATCATCATATAAACATGACAAATAGAGGCTATACAAGATATTAATACTGATACTTCTCTATAGAAATCATCATATAAACATAACAAATAGAGGCTATACAAGATATTGATACTGATACTTCTCTATAGAAATCATCATATAAACATTACAAATAGAGGCTATACAAGATATTAATACTGATACTTCTCTATAGAAATCATCATATAAACATGACAAATAGAGGCTATACAAGATATTAATCCTGTTACTTCTCTATAGAAATCATCATATAAACATGACAAATAGAGGCTATACAAGATATTAATACTGATACTTCTCTATAGAAATCATCATATAAACATGACAAATAGAGGGTATACAAGATATTAATACTGATACTTCTCTATAGAAATCATCATATAAACATAACAAATAGAGGCTATACAAGATATTAATACTGTTACTTCTATATAGAAATCATCATATAAACATGACAAATAGAGGCTATACAAGATATTAATACTGATACTTCTCTATAGAAATCATCATATAAACATACCAAATAGAGGCTATACAAGATATTAATACTGATACTTCTCTATAGAAATCATCATATAAACATGACAAATAGAGGCTATACAAGATATTAATACTGATACTTCTCTATAGAAATCATCATATAAACATGACAAATAGAGGCTATACAAGATATTGATGCTGATACTTCTCTATAGAAATCATCATATAAACATGACAAATAGAGGCTATACAAGATATTAATACTGATACTTCTCTATAGAAATCATCATATAAACATGACAAATAGAGAGTATACAAGATATTAATACTGATACTTCTATATAGAAATCATCATATAAACATGACAAATAGAGGCTATATAAGATATTAATACTGATACTTCTCTATAGAAATCATCATATAAACATGACAAATAGAGGCTATATAAGATATTAATACTGATACTTCTCTATAGAAATCATCATATAAACATGACAAATAGAGGCTATATAAGATATTAATACTGATACTTCTCTATAGTAATCATCATATAAACATGACAAATAGAGGCTATATAAGATATTAATACTGATACTTCTCTATAGAAATCATCATATAAACATGACAAATAGAGGCTATACAAGATATTAATACTGATACTTCTCTATAGAAATCATCATATAAACATGACAAATAGAGGCTATACAATATATTAATACTGTTACTTCTCTATAGAAATCATCATATAAACATGACAAATAGAGGCTATACAAGATATTAATACTGATACTTCTCTATAGAAATCATCATATAAACATGACAAATAGAGGCTATACAAGATATTAATACTGATACTTCTCTATAGAAATCATCATATAAACATGACAAATAGAGGGTATACAAGATATTAATCCTGTTACTTCTCTATAGAAATCATCATATAAACATGACAAATAGAGGCTATACAAGATATTAATACTGATACTTCTCTATAGAAATCATCATATAAACATGACAAATAGAGGCTCTACAAGATATTAATACTGATACTTCTCTATAGAAATCATCATATAAACATAACAAATAGAGGGTATACAAGATATTAATACTGATACTTCTCTATAGAAATCATCATATAAACATAACAAATAGAGGCTCTAAAAGATATTAATACTGATACTTCTCTATAGAAATCATCATATAAACATGACAAATAGAGGCTATACAAGATATTAATACTGATACTTCTCTATAGAAATCATCATATAAACATGACAAATAGAGGCTATACAAGATATTGATACTGATACTTCTCTATAGAAATCATCATATAAACATGACAAATAGAGGCTATACAAGATATTAATACTGATACTTCTCTATAGAAATCATCATATAAACATGACAAATAGAGGCTATACAAGATATTAATACTGATACTTCTCTATAGAAATCATCATATAAACATGACAAATAGAGGCTATACAAGATATTAATACTGATACTTCTCTATAGAAATCATCATATAAACATGACAAATAGAGGCTATACAAGATATTAATACTGTTACTTCTCTATAGAAATCATCATATAAACATGACAAATAGAGGCTATACAAGATATTAATCCTGTTACTTCTCTATAGAAATCATCATATAAACATGACAAATAGAGGCTATACAAGATATTAATACTGATACTTCTCTATAGAAATCATCATATAAACATGACAAATAGAGGGTATACAAGATATTAATACTGATACTTCTCTATAGAAATCATCATATAAACATAACAAATAGAGGCTATACAAGATATTAATACTGTTACTTCTATATAGAAATCATCATATAAACATGACAAATAGAGGCTATACAAGATATTAATACTGATACTTCTCTATAGAAATCATCATATAAACATACCAAATAGAGGCTATACAAGATATTAATACTGATACTTCTCTATAGAAATCATCATATAAACATGACAAATAGAGGCTATACAAGATATTAATACTGATACTTCTCTATAGAAATCATCATATAAACATGACAAATAGAGGCTATACAAGATATTGATGCTGATACTTCTCTATAGAAATCATCATATAAACATGACAAATAGAGGCTATACAAGATATTAATACTGATACTTCTCTATAGAAATCATCATATAAACATGACAAATAGAGAGTATACAAGATATTAATACTGATACTTCTATATAGAAATCATCATATAAACATGACAAATAGAGGCTATATAATACAAGATATTAATACTGATACTTCTCTATAGAAATCATCATATAAACATAACAAATAGAGGCTATACAAGATATTAATACTGATACTTCTCTATAGAAATCATCATATAAACATGACAAATAGAGGCTCTACAAGATATTAATACTGATACTTCTCTATAGAAATCATCATATAAACATGACAAATAGAGGCTATACAAGATATTAATACTGATACTTCTCTATAGAAATCATCATATAAACATGACAAATAGAGGCTATACAAGATATTAATGCTGATACTTCTCTATAGAAATCATCATATAAACATAACAAATAGAGGCTATACAACATATTAATACTGATACTTCTCTATAGAAATCATCATATAAACATGACAAATAGAGGGTATACAAGATATTAATCCTGTTACTTCTCTATAGAAATCATCATATAAACATGACAAATAGAGGCTATACAAGATATTAATACTGTTACTTCTCTATAGAAATCATCATATAAACATGACAAATAGAGGCTATACAAGATATTAATACTGATACTTCTCTATAGAAATCATTATATAAACATAACAAATAGAGGCTATACAAGATATTAATACTGATACTTCTCTATAGAAATCATCATATAAACATAACAAATAGAGGCTATGCAAGATATTGATACTGATACTTCTCTATAGAAATCATCATATAAACATGACAATTAGAGGCTATAAAAGATATTAATACTGTTACTTCTCTATAGAAATCATCATATAAACATGACAAATAGAGGGTATACAAGATATTAATACTGATACTTCTCTATAGTAATCATCATATAAACATGACAAATAGAGGCTATACAAGATATTAATACTGATACTTCTCTATAGAAATCATCATATAAACATGACAAATAGAGGGTATACAAGATATTAATACTGATACTTCTATATAGAAATCATCATATAAACATGACAAATAGAGGCTATACAAGATATTAATACTGATACTTCTCTATAGAAATCATCATATAAACATGACAAATAGAGGCTATACAACATATTAATACTGATACTTCTCTATAGAAATCATCATATAAACATGACAAATAGAGGCTATACAAGATATTAATACTGTTACTTCTCTATAGAAATCATCATATAAACATAACAAATAGAGGCTATACAAGATATTAATACTGATACTTCTCTATAGAAATCATCATATAAACATGACAAATAGAGGCTATACAAGATATTAATACTGATACTTCTCTATAGAAATCATCATATAAACATGACAAATAAGAGGGTATACAAGATATTAATACTGATACTTCTCTATAGAAATCATCATATAAACATGACAAATAGAGGGTATACAAGATATTAATACTGTTACTTCTCTATAGAAATCATCATATAAACATGACAAATAGAGGGTATACAAGATATTAATACTGATACTTCTCTATAGAAATCATCATATAAACATGACAAATAGAGGCTATACAAGATATTAATACTGATACTTCTCTATAGAAATCATCATATAAACATAACAAATAGAGGCTATACAAGATATTAATACTGATACTTCTCTATAGAAATCATCATATAAACATGACAAATAGAGGCTCTACAAGATATTAATACTGATACTTCTCTATAGAAATCATCATATAAACATGACAAATAGAGGCTATACAAGATATTAATACTGATACTTCTCTATAGAAATCATCATATAAACATGACAAATAGAGGCTATACAAGATATTAATGCTGATACTTCTCTATAGAAATCATCATATAAACATAACAAATAGAGGCTATACAACATATTAATACTGATACTTCTCTATAGAAATCATCATATAAACATGACAAATAGAGGGTATACAAGATATTAATCCTGTTACTTCTCTATAGAAATCATCATATAAACATGACAAATAGAGGCTATACAAGATATTAATACTGTTACTTCTCTATAGAAATCATCATATAAACATGACAAATAGAGGGTATACAAGATATTAATACTGATACTTCTCTATAGAAATCATCATATAAACATGACAAATAGAGGCTATACAAGATATTAATCCTGTTACTTCTCTATAGAAATCATCATATAAACATAACAAATAGAGGCTATACAAGATATTAATACTGATACTTCTCTAAGAAATCATCATATAAACATGACAAATAGAGGCTATACAAGATATTAATACTGATACTTCTCTATAGAAATCATCATATAAACATGACAAATAGAGGCTATACAAGATATTGATGCTGATACTTCTCTATAGAAATCATCATATAAACATAACAAATAGAGGCTATACAAGATATTAATACTGATACTTCTCTATAGAAATCATCATATAAACATGACAAATAGAGGGTATACAAGATATTAATACTGATAATTCTCTATAGAAATCATCATATAAACATGACAAATAGAGGCTATACAAGATATTAATCCTGTTACTTCTCTATAGAAATCATCATATAAACATGACAAATAGAGGCTATACAAGATATTAATACTGATACTTCTCTATAGAAATCATCATATAAACATGACAAATAGAGGGTATACAAGATATTAATACTGATACTTCTCTATAGAAATCATCATATAAACATGACAAATAGAGGGTATACAAGATATTAATCCTGTTACTTCTCTATAGAAATCATCATATAAACATGACAAATAGAGGCTATACAAGATATTAATACTGTTACTTCTCTATAGAAATCATCATATAAACATAACAAATAGAGGCTATACAAGATATTAATACTGTTACTTCTCTATAGAAATCATCATATAAACATGACAAATAGAGGCTATACAAGATATTAATACTGTTACTTCTATATAGAAATCATCATATAAACATGACAAATAGAGGGTATACAAGATATTAATACTGATACTTCTCTATAGAAATCATCATATAAACATGACAAATAGAGGCTATACAAGATATTAATACTTATACTTCTCTATAGAAATCATCATATAAACATAACAAATAGAGGCTATACAAGACATTAATACTGTTACTTCTCTATAGAAATCATCATATAAACATGACAAATAGAGGCTATATAAGATATTAATACTGTTACTTCTATATAGAAATCATCATATAAACATGACAAATAGAGGCTATACAAGATATTAATACTGATACTTCTCTATAGAAATCATCACATAAACATGACAAATAGAGGCTATACAAGATATTGATACTGATACTTCTCTATAGAAATCATCATATAAACATGACAAATAGAGGCTATACAAGATATTAATACTGATACTTCTCTATAGAAATCATCATATAAACATAACAAATAGAGGCTATACAAGATATTAATACGGATACTTCTCTATAGAAATCATCATATAAACATAACAAATAGAGGGTATACAAGATATTGATGCTGATACTTCTCTATAGAAATCATCATATAAACATGACAAATAGAGGCTATACAAGATATTAATACTGATACTTCTCTATAGAAATCATCATATAAACATAACAAATAGAGGCTATACAAGATATTAATATTGTTACTTCTCTATAGAAATCATCATATAAACATAACAAATAGAGGCTATATAAGATATTAATACTGATACTTCTCTATAGAAATCATCATATAAACATGACAAATAGAGGCTATATAAGATATTAATACTGATACTTCTCTATAGAAATCATCATATAAACATGACAAATAGAGGCTATACAAGATATTAATACTGATACTTCTCTATTGTAATCATCATATAAACATGACAAATAGAGGCTATATAAGATATTAATACTGATACTTCTCTATAGAAATCATCATATAAACATGACAAATAGAGGGTATACAAGATATTAATACTGATACTTCTCTATAGAAATCATCATATAAACATGACAAATAGAGGGTATACAAGATATTAATCCTGTTACTTCTCTATAGAAATCATCATATAAACATGACAAATAGAGGCTATACAAGATATTAATACTGTTACTTCTCTATAGAAATCATCATATAAACATAACAAATAGAGGCTATACAAGATATTAATACTGTTACTTCTCTATAGAAATCATCATATAAACATGACAAATAGAGGCTATACAAGATATTAATACTGTTACTTCTATATAGAAATCATCATATAAACATGACAAATAGAGGCTATACAAGATATTAATACTGATACTTCTCTATAGAAATCATCATATAAACATGACAAATAGAGGGTATACAAGATATTAATACTGATACTTCTCTATAGAAATCATCATATAAACATGACAAATAGAGGGTATACAAGATATTAATACTGATACTTCTCTATAGAAATCATCATATAAACATGACAAATAGAGGCTATACAAGATATTAATACTGATACTTCTCTATAGAAATCATCATATAAACATGACAAATAGAGGCTATACAAGATATTAATACTGATACTTCACTATAGAAATCATCATATAAACATAACAAATAGAGGCTATACAAGATATTAATACTGTTACTTCTCTATAGAAATCATCATATAAACATGACAAATAGAGGCTATATAAGATATTAATACTGTTACTTCTATATAGAAATCATCATATAAACATGACAAATAGAGGCTATACAAGATATTAATGCTGATACTTCTCTATAGAAATCATCACATAAACATGACAAATAGAGGCTATACAAGATATTGATACTGATACTTCTCTATAGAAATCATCATATAAACATGACAAATAGAGGCTATACAAGATATTAATACTGATACTTCTCTATAGAAATCATCATATAAACATAACAAATAGAGGCTATACAAGATATTAATACGGATACTTCTCTATAGAAATCATCATATAAACATAACAAATAGAGGGTATACAAGATATTGATGCTGATACTTCTCTATAGAAATCATCATATAAACATGACAAATAGAGGCTATACAAGATATTAATACTGATACTTCTCTATAGAAATCATCATATAAACATAACAAATAGAGGCTATACAAGATATTAATATTGTTACTTCTCTATAGAAATCATCATATAAACATAACAAATAGAGGCTATATAAGATATTAATACTGATACTTCTCTATAGAAATCATCATATAAACATGACAAATAGAGGCTATATAAGATATTAATACTGATACTTCTCTATTGTAATCATCATATAAACATGACAAATAGAGGCTATATAAGATATTAATACTGATACTTCTCTATAGAAATCATCATATAAACATGACAAATAGAGGCTATACAAGATATTAATGCTGATACTTCTCTATAGAAATCATCATATAAACATGACAAATAGAGGCTATACAAGATATTGATACTGATACTTCTATATAGAAATCATCATATAAACATGACAAATAGAGGCTATACAAGATATTAATACTGTTACTTCTATATAGAAATCATCATATAAACATGACAAATAGAGGGTATACAAGATATTAATACTGATACTTCTCTATAGAAATCATCATATAAACATGACAAATAGAGGCTATACAAGATATTAATACTGATACTTCTCTATAGAAATCATCATATAAACATGACAAATAGAGGCTATACAAGATATTAATACTGATACTTCTCTATAGAAATCATCATATAAACATGACAAATAGAGGCTATACAAGATATTAATACTGATACTTCTCTATAGAAATCATCATATAAACATGACAAATAGAGGCTATACAAGATATTAATACTGTTACTTCTCTATAGAAATCATCATATAAACATAACAAATAGAGGGTATACAAGATATTAATACTGATACTTCTCTATAGAAATCATCATATAAACATGACAAATAGAGGGTATACAAGATATTAATACTGATACTTCTCTATAGAAATCATCATATAAACATAACAAATAGAGGCTATACAAGATATTAATACTGTTACTTCTATATAGAAATCATCATATAAACATGACAAATAGAGGCTATACAAGATATTAATACTGATACTTCTCTATAGAAATCATCATATAAACATACCAAATAGAGGCTATACAAGATATTAATACTGATACTTCTCTATAGAAATCATCATATAAACATGACAAATAGAGGCTATACAAGATATTAATACTGATACTTCTCTATAGAAATCATCATATAAACATGACAAATAGAGGCTATACAAGATATTGATGCTGATACTTCTCTATAGAAATCATCATATAAACATGACAAATAGAGGCTATACAAGATATTAATACTGATACTTCTCTATAGAAATCATCATATAAACATGACAAATAGAGAGTATACAAGATATTAATACTGATACTTCTATATAGAAATCATCATATAAACATGACAAATAGAGGCTATATAAGATATTAATACTGATACTTCTCTATAGAAATCATCATATAAACATGACAAATAGAGGCTATATAAGATATTAATACTGATACTTCTCTATAGAAATCATCATATAAACATGACAAATAGAGGCTATATAAGATATTAATACTGATACTTCTCTATAGTAATCATCATATAAACATGACAAATAGAGGCTATATAAGATATTAATACTGATACTTCTCTATAGAAATCATCATATAAACATGACAAATAGAGGCTATACAAGATATTAATACTGATACTTCTCTATAGAAATCATCATATAAACATGACAAATAGAGGCTATACAATATATTAATACTGTTACTTCTCTATAGAAATCATCATATAAACATGACAAATAGAGGGTATACAAGATATTAATACTGTTACTTCTCTATAGAAATCATCATATAAACATGACAAATAGAGGCTATACAAGATATTAATACTGATACTTCTCTATAGAAATCATCATATAAACATGACAAATAGAGGCTATACAAGATATTAATACTGATACTTCTCTATAGAAATCATCATATAAACATGACAAATAGAGGGTATACAAGATATTAATCCTGTTACTTCTCTATAGAAATCATCATATAAACATGACAAATAGAGGCTATACAAGATATTAATACTGATACTTCACTATAGAAATCATCATATAAACATGACAAATAGAGGCTCTACAAGATATTAATACTGATACTTCTCTATAGAAATCATCATATAAACATAACAAATAGAGGGTATACAAGATATTAATACTGATACTTCTCTATAGAAATCATCATATAAACATAACAAATAGAGGCTCTAAAAGATATTAATACTGATACTTCTCTATAGAAATCATCATATAAACATGACAAATAGAGGCTATACAAGATATTAATACTGATACTTCTCTATAGAAATCATCATATAAACATGACAAATAGAGGCTATACAAGATATTGATACTGATACTTCTCTATAGAAATCATCATATAAACATGACAAATAGAGGCTATACAAGATATTGATACTGATACTTCTCTATAGAAATCATCATATAAACATGACAAATAGAGGCTATACAAGATATTAATACTGATACTTCTCTATAGAAATCATCATATAAACATGACAAATAGAGGCTATACAAGATATTAATACTGATACTTCTCTATAGAAATCATCATATAAACATAACAAATAGAGGCTATACAAGATATTAATACTGATACTTCTCTATAGAAATCATCATATAAACATGACAAATAGAGGCTCTACAAGATATTAATACTGATACTTCTCTATAGAAATCATCATATAAACATAACAAATAGAGGCTATACAAGATATTAATACTGATACTTCTCTATAGAAATCATCATATAAACATGACAAATAGAGGCTATACAAGATATTAATACTGATACTTCTCTATAGAAATCATCATATAAACATGACAAATAGAGGCTATACAAGATATTGATACTGATACTTCTCTATAGAAATCATCATATAAACATGACAAATAGAGGCTCTACAAGATATTAATACTGATACTTCTCTATAGAAATCATCATATAAACATGACAAATAGAGGCTATACAAGATATTGATACTGATACTTCTCTATAGAAATCATCATATAAACATGACAAATAGAGGCTATACAAGATATTAATACTGATACTTCTCTATAGAAATCATCATATAAACATAACAAATAGAGGCTATACCAGATATTAATACTGATACTTCTATATAGAAATCATCATATAAACATGACAAATAGAGGCTATACAAGATATTAATACTGATACTTCTCTATAGAAATCATCATATAAACATGACAAATAGAGGGTATACAAGATATTAATACTGTTACTTCTCTATAGAAATCATCATATAAACATGACAAATAGAGGCTATACAAGATATTAATACTGATACTTCTCTATAGAAATCATCATATAAACATGACAAATAGAGGCTATACAAGATATTAATACTGATACTTCTCTATAGAAATCATCATATAAACATGACAAATAGAGGGTATACAAGATATTAATACTGATACTTCTCTATAGAAATCATCATATAAACATAACAAATAGAGGGTATACAAGATATTAATACTGATACTTCTCTATAGAAATCATCATATAAACATAATAAATAGAGGGTATACAAGATATTAATACTGATACTTCTCTATAGAAATCATCATATAAACATGACAAATAGAGGGTATACAAGATATTAATACTGATACTTCTCTATAGAAATCATCATATAAACATAACAAATAGAGGCTATACAAGATATTAATACTGTTACTTCTCTATAGAAATCATCATATAAACATGACAAATAGAGGCTATACAAGATATTGATACTGATACTTCTATAGTATTGAATTTTCTTAGGGTTTAAATTCACATGATTGCGTATTTATTTCAGTATTGTAGTCTTTTATGGTACATGTTCATTTGTTTAGCGGTCTGCTACTCAATACTGGTTCCTTGGTTTAGGATAATACATCTTGAATACAATATTTAATGGTCTATGACATAAAAAAAATACCAATTTAACTCTCAACGCTTTTCAACAAGACTAGTTTATTATATGTATCTTTTTGAGAGAGTCATTGAAAAAAAGTAAACCCTAAGTCTTGCTACAGAGCATTTGTTCCAACAAACTTTTTAAAGTTAAATAGATACCATTTTCTACAATTTTTCGTAGAAGTCATGATTTTGAAGACGTAACCAAACAGTCCTCGAAATGACAATTTGAATTGACTGGTCCGAATCAAATTCTTGAATTTATTTTATCTAAATAAAAACTGAAAAATTTAGAGGTCTGAACAAAGTTTTACTGGTATTGGCTCATCGTGAGGACTGCTTTAAAGTGTTAAAGGAGTTGTCATGTTCAATCCTTTGAAAGAGACAAATGTTGATTTTTTTTCACTGTGATATTTATTCATTTTTTAAAAAGAGCAATAGGATGATGCTGGTTTTTGTTTTACTTCATTTGTCAGTAAAAAGGAAGTGAGGCATGGCTACAGGGCAAGTGGAGGCCATGTATTTTTGCTAAATATACCTTAAATTTACCCTATGATTATCCTATATTTTCATCCAAAAATATTCCTATTTTCCTATATAATTTTGGTCAAAAGTGGCTTGACGCCCTGATAATTGGAAATCTTTGAAAATCTTCAGAACCACTGGATGGATTGAAGCCAAATTTAGTCAAAGTGCAGGAACTGCTCATCCTTTCAGAACATTATGAGAGCACCCACAAATCAGATCATTGTTTTTACCCAGTTGGATATACAAATTATAATCGGTTGTCTTGTAATTCAAAATGATTTTAATTGAATTTGAAGTTTTTTTTCTACAGAATCTTGAAAACTTAAAAAAATTAGGCAGTTTTCTATACTAAGCCTAGTATACCACTGCATATATCTTCTATTAAGCAGACAATTTAAATATCTCATGTGACTTAAAGAATTTCTGTAAGATTGATACCACCACAACTTCGACATTTTTCTTTTCAATTGTTGCAGATATTTTCAGTTTTAAAATTAATATATATCAAATAAGTCGGCCTCTCACTTATTCTTTGGAGATTTCGGCGCTGTAAATACTCTTCTACTAGCCTATTGAAGTTGCAGATGGCGGAGAGACGAGAGAGTATAAAGTATCATAGCTGATTAGTAAGTGAAAAATTACATGGAACCCATTAATAATTTTCCTGGTTTTTCAATATACAGTCAAACCTGTATTAACAGGTCACCTTTGGGTCAAAGAAAAGGTGACCTTATAAGACAGGAAAAGAGGTTCAATTCATAGGAAATTTTCTATGACGGGACAAGAAAAAGGTGACTGCTTAATAAAAGGCGTGGGCAGGTTTGACTATGATTCAAAGTAGTGGTAATTTAAATATATCTCTACATTAAAAGGGAGTTACTGCATCGGTGGTGTAATGGTTAGCATGGTTGTACGGTAGATTGTGGATTCGAGCTCCGATCGGGTCAAGCCAAATACTATCAAATTGGTATTTGTTGCTTCTCGGCTTACCACGCAGCATTAAGGAGAAAGAACAAAGACTGGTTGGCTCGGAATCGGGATACTAGGTCCGATTGGGGCAACATGTCTATCCACAGACTGTTGTTTCGGTGAGTTGGTACTATAAAAATCAAACTAAGTGTGTTGGTCTAGTACAAAGCAGACTTCATCCTCATCTCATTGAAAATTACGGCTACTTGTTCTCGCCATGATGTAGTTGAAAAATTGCTGAGTTGGGTGTTAAACAACAATCAATCACTCAGTCACTCGTGAATAATTTATATATATATTATTGTCACTCTCTTAAAAGGGAGTTGTTGTTCATAAAACAATGATTTGTTTGTATAATTTGATGAACACAATTCAAAAAATGTTAACAGATCTGTTCAAAAATTACTAAATAGAAAAAAATAGCAGAAAGTGAAGACTTTAATTGGTTATAAAGGTATGCATGTATAATTGTAAATAAAGAGGTAAAATAAATATAAAACTCATTGAATTTTGAGTTCGGCTGAAGTCAAAATCCAATTTTAGGCATTAAATCTTTTTCTTAATGTCTATATCTGAAAAAAAATTTCAATACAAATGTATGTTGATTTTTTTCTAGAGCTATATTTTGTTAAACAACCCCTGGTTTGTACAATAACCTATGACCCGTAGGAAGGTGACTTGGGAACCACTGTATTTTCTGTACCTTCCTCTTTAGATTTTGACTTATTTTTTTTAATTTTCAAATATAGTACAGGTGAATGTGCAGTCAATAGTTTAGAAATAAAAACCTTTCATTCCCATAAAGGGGGAGGGCATGGTCGTATGGTAGTTGGATTTACGACTACCTGTGCAATCAGTGGGTATCAACAATATTTCAGTTATATACCGTAGTGGCGGTCAGTTTTATTGGCGGAGGAAACTTGAGTACCCAGAGAAAACCACTGACCTGCCGAAATCATTGACAAGAGGAGTTTGAAGATACCAAAGGGGTAATCATAATCCGTAAATCAAAGCAGAACAAACAACACAATGGCCAAAAGACAGACAACACAATGGCCAAAAGACAGACAACACAATGGCCAAAAGAAAAAGAACACAAGAACAAACAAAGATCTACAAAAAAATACATAGAAAACTAAAGATCGAGCAACATGAACCTCTGGGGGTGAACTCAAGTGCTCCAGCAGGGTAGGCTGTTCCTGCTCCACTAGTGACACCTGTCGTGTTACTCGAGTTATAAGTTATAAATGAGGAAAGACCTGCAAGTACTTACGACAAGTGGAACATATCCGTGGTCATTTGTGACATAGACAAACTTTATCACATAATGTTGTATCGTCATGAGCAGGATTCAAATTCAAAAAATGTTAGTGGTGATATGCACTGATTACACAGGTAGTTGTAAATCCAACTACCATATGATCACGACCACGACGGCCCCCACTTAATAATAATTGGTTCACCAATGACAATACATATATAAATAAACAATATAAAAAACAATCACAGATTTCCATTAATATATTATTTGTTGATATTGGTTGAATTTCTTTCATTAATACTGAATTTCAAGTATGCATCATATGACTGGAAACAGTTGCCACTAGTTACGGACAAACTTTATCATGTAAAGTCGTTTTGAGTATAGAACAGGCAGCAATCAATCTCACAACTTAACTGGTCATAGGCACGTATTCCATATCATAAGATTCATTTAAATTATGGCAGTCAGTTTATTGGTGGAGGAAACCAGAGAACCCGGAGAAAATCACCGGCCTGTTGCAAGTTACTGACAAATTTTATCACATAATGTTATATCAAGTACACCTCGCCCGAGAGGGATTCGAACTCACAACTTCAGTGGTGATAAGCACTGATTGCATAGGTAGTTGTATATCCAACTACCATACGATCACGACCATGACGACCGGATTCTGGCAGAAAAAATATATTAATACTAGTCAACTTATTCACACTCTAAATTAGCATCTTTCTCAATTATAATGATTAAATGGACAGTTTTAAAATTATTATAGTTAAAAGTTTGTACATTTTATTGATTTATTCTTATTAGTATATCTGATGTCCTAAATTATTGAGTTAGGTAGTTAAAAAACGTATTTACCTAACAACTCGTACAAGCCTATCACTAATACCGCGTGGGTTCGCGCTCGGCTTTGTAAATTACAAAAAAGGGTGCACTCGACTTGCAACCGCAAGTGATAAAGTTTACCAGTTGCTTGCCCATGGTCGGTGGTTCACTCCGGGTACTCTCTTCCACCACTAAAACTGGTCGCCAGGATATAGCTGAAATATTGCTGAAAGTGGTGTTAAAACACCAAAAATCAAATAAATCATTAATTATTGAGGGCTATGCTTGATGTGCAATCCCATTGGATATTGTATAATTAAATTATGCACTTTATTCAATAAAATATTTGAATTGAAAATGTAATTAATTGACTTGACTAGGCCATTGACCCTTTTGACCAGGTTATGAATAAACATTAAAATTGAATGAAAAATAAAAAACATTCAAATTTTTTAAATTGGTATTTTTTTGCCACTTTCTGTCCAGTTTATATCTCCACAACCATAAGAAAGGGAGGATATCTGTTGATATACTACCATAAGCTCTCCACACAATCAATTCAAACAAGCAAAAAATTCTATACACATTGTGTGCCTTCTAAATTTGCACAATTTCTGAATTTAGACTTCTTTTCGAAATAGAATAGCAAAAACAATATAATGGACCATCAATAACCCACATAGATGAACATTTTGCATAACAAATGCATTAAATAAAAATAAAAATAAAATAAAAATTTGAAAGTACCCCTTTTGCCCCTTTTATGTCAAAAACCATAATAGTTACATAACACTATGCATTTTTCTGATAGGGATTTTCTTGACAAATTCATTAAAAAAAATGATCAAAATAGGTGAACAATAAAAATAATTTATACCCATATAAGGTATATTGAAAAACTCTATTAAAACTCTAAAGATCTATTCAAAACAAAACAAATTTGCCAATTTTTAAAAGAAGCAAACAATATACGTAATGCATAGTTCACAGGAATTCAGCGTTTGGGTTCGGTGGGGGTACCACTATCGATGGGAAAAACATGGTTCTTTCCGTTGGTGATGGTGCTTTCCATTGACCCTAGACGTCGGGTTCCTGTGAATAATTTAATATACTTCATATCATTATTATATGCATATCTTTTACTTATCCATATTTATGTAATGTATTATAATTATATTGTATTGTCTTGATGCACGTCAATGTATGGTTTACTATCAATAAACTATTTGAATTGAATTTGAATTAATAGGCACTTTTTACTATGATTACCTCAGGATAAAATTTTTGTGAAAATAATGTTACCAATGTTAAAACTGTAAATATGTCTTCCATGAATTATTTTGAGTAGGGAAAATCTAATTTATTTTTTGAAGTGGAAGTCAGTAATTATACTAATGGAAATGCATGTCATAAAAAAAGACAAAATTCACTAATCTTCATGTTTACAGTTGTTTTTCTTATGTAGATAACTAGACAGTGTTGAAATTAAGTTACTGATATTTGGTGTCTGGTCAATTTGTCTCATGTCAAATTTGTCCCAACCAATTTGTCTCAGTTTTTTGCCAATGTGTCCCACTTTTGGACAATTTGTCCCAACTGTAATTTATCAATGTGGATCATTTTTTTTAGATTTAGTAAAATAAAAAAGATGGAATATGTTCAATGTAGACAATAAAAAGTATTGCTCTGTGTAATAAGCCACTACCTTATTTGACTATCCTAATTTTAAGCTATAATTTGGTTATAGTTCTTTGGTGATAGATCAAACAAATGCTTCAATAATCAGCTTGGGCATAATTATTGAATGATCTGACTGAAGTACAGGTTATTGTTTTTTTAATATTACCTGATTGCTTTTTGATTGGCAATTTTTTTTAGCATCAAGTCAATTGGTATAGTTAATGTTTATAGAATATATATAGAGATATTTATATCAAGAAGAGATATACAAAAAGACCAAATATTATTAACTTCTTGGGGATTCTGGCGTCAACAAATAGACTGAATCTGACTAATCTATGTAAATTTATACGGATCATAAATGAAAGGGTGTGTCCTCCTAGCTAACTGTTCTCCTGTGTTCTAATATTGTATATATATTGTATATATTGTATATAATTGTGTCTATGTCTTCTCTGTACCGATGTCATTTGGTGATGAGAATAAAGATATATAGAACAGTTACTCTTAACCAGTTTTGTGTATATTTTACAATATAGTTTTTACTCGCTGTCCTTTTCATGAAAACAAACACAAACATCAAAGAAACAAAAGAAATATGCAATCATCTTGGGAGGTGGGGGAAGACAAAATAGTGTCTTCTTATAAGTCAAATACATTAAAACCAATCATATTAAAACATCACAAACAAAAAAACAAATATGAAAGGAAAATGTTTAGAGTCACTGCATACATAAACTTTCATCATGCCATCCGAATGTGTTATCTGTAGTCAGCCAGTTCGTGTTAAAAACCATGCCTTCACAGTTCAAGCTCTTTGTTGTGATTTGTGTAATTCTTGGACCCACAGAACCTGCTGTAGTGGTAAGTACAAATGTATTATATATTTATTATATTCCAATTAGGTATGAAAGAATAATGCACTTTTTGTCATAATAATTTCGATAATTATGTCTGTAAAAGGAAATGGATTTCAGCAAAATTTATTACATGTATTTTAATTCATTTTGTTTCCTTCATTAAGTTTCAATCAAATGGAATATTTTTCATGCATTGACTTTAATCTTTACGTTTTTATCACATTAATTTTTTTTACTTATCTCATACATGTATAATTTTGACAGTGTACAATGTACCACATATTTACACGCATGCGCCGGCGAAAATGGCAGGAAAAAAATTGGTCTAAAAAATCTCGTTAAATAATGAAAAGCTATGTGAAAAGCTATGTAATATATTGTGCATTGGATCTAAAACATTACATATAAGTTATGACGAAAAGGAGAAAAAAGAAACAAAAGCGTTCTTTATCTGATAAAGGAGATAATTCGTCTGGAAATTCGTCTTCGGATCAAAGTTTAACCGCCATTTCGAACAAAGGAAAATGTACAACGGACAAAGAAAATAAAAAGGTATTTCTTTCTAATACAATAAGTGAAGCGTTATCGTGTATTAACAACAACTCACCCACGAGTACAAACGATCAAATCGTCAATATGAATCACTCAATTAATCCAGGATTTCAATACACTACTCCTATGCAATCCAGTACACCCGTTTCGTATCAACAGTATCAGCAATATCAACCTTATCCACAACCATCCACCCCTCCGCCACCCCCGCATCCTGTTTCACCTGGAATCGAATCATTGTTGAAGGAAATGTGTAACAGACTTGCAGGTGTAGAATTAAAATTAACAAAACTTGATTCAATTGAAGAAAGAATTAATAGTCAATTTAAACATTTCGATTCTGAACTTGTGTCGTGCAAAGATCGAATTGGTGTGCTTGAACATAGTGCTCAATTTTTATCAAACATCCACGATGAACACAAATCCTTAAAATTAAGGCTAGAAACTGTTGCAAAAAACATTGAAACTACAAAAACTGTAAATAAAGATGTAAAAGACAGGTTAATAGACGTAGAAACACAAAGTCTTAGACAAAATCTTCTGTTTTTCGCAATCGATGAACAACCAGATAACACAGATATGGAAACCAACAGGCCTGGGGATGACATGGGGGGTGAAACGGGGATACGGGGGGTGCAACGGGAAATTCATGACGGAAATTGTTCTAATATAGTATTGGAATTTTGTGAAAATGTTATGAAAATAGAAAACGCCAAAACGAACATAAAAATTGAGAAAGCGTACCGATTAGGGAGAAAGAAAAATGGAGCTACAAGACCGCGACCGATTGTGGTGAAATTTGGTAGCTATGTTGAACGAGAAATGGTACGGAATTTATCTAAACGTCTGAAAGGTACTAACTTTGGAATCAGTCCACATTATCCGCCAGAAGTGCTGGAGAAAAGGAAAAAGTTAATACCCGTTATGTTAAAAGAGCGACAGGAGAATAAAAAGGCTTACATTGTTGGTGATAAGCTGTTCGTAAATGGAACGTTATGGAAAGAATAGGGATCAGCGGAGAGTGATATTAATGAAAATGGAAGTGTAAAAAGTGCTCTTAAAGTATGTTCTTGGAATATTTCAAAGGGAATAATTAGAAAACTAGCAGATGGGGAATTTCTTAAATCTGTGTGTGAAAATGATATTATATGTTTCAATGAATGTTGGGTAAAATGTCCAAAGGAATTCGAATTGAATGGTTATGAAAAAAAATATGTGTCAAGAGAAAAATGCAACGGCGGTGGTGTTATTGTGTTTTATAAAAAATGGTTGAATCCATATTTTTTTATTATGAAATGTTGTGTTGATTGTATGATCTGGTTTAAATTAGATAAATGTATTATGTCGGATGATAAGAATTTATATATGTGTGCTATTTACATTCCACCAGACAAAAACGTATTTTATAGAAAATATGAATGTGACATTTTCGATGTATTGCAGGAAGAAATAGAACTATACTCTGTAGACGGCAATGTTGCCGTCATTGGTGACTTGAATGGGCGTGTAGGAAAAGAACCTGACTTTTTGAGACATGATAATTTGAATAGACAATTAAATGATAATATTGCAAATTTTATAGAATATATTCCTGACGATATATTTTGTGATAGATTAACTGAGGATTTAAAACACCCTAATATTTTTGGAAATCGTATACTCCAACTGTGTAGATCTTCACGTCTCAGAATTTGTAACGGACGATTCGGTGAATCCAGTGGTAAATTTACATTTCAAAATAAAAACGGATGTTCTGTTATTGATTATATGTTATTGTCCTGTGAATCATTTTCTATAGTACAAAATTTTACTGTTGGAAAATTTACAACTTTTTCATGTCATGCTCCTTTGTTTGTAGATATTAAGCTAAAGGGATTATCAATTCCAAGTGAATGTACATGTAAAAAGATTAAATGTAAAACAGTAAGGTGGAATGAAGAGTTCAAAGATGAGGTCAAAAGTGATTTAATGGTAAATGCGCATAAATTTGAAGAATTATTTCACAATATCACGGAAGATGGCGAGTCTATTGATGGAAATGTGGATAAAATGAATGAACTGTTAACTGACATTTTTGAAAAATATACGAAAGTTGAATTAGATCGTACGATACAGTGCGAGTATTGCATTGGTCGGAAAAGGGCATCCAACGCAAGCGTTAAACGGGACAAACCATGGTTTACAGAAGAGTGTAAAATACTATACAATAGCTATAAACGTGCACTATCAATTTTTAATGATATACATTCTGACGAAAATAGAATGAAACTGAACTTAGAAAAACAAAAGTATAAACGTTTGGAAAATAAATTGAAAAGACTTTATAAGAACAAGCAAGGAAATATGTTTAATTCGATGAGAACTTCAAACCCAAAACGTTTTTATGGGAAATTCAGAAAACGGAAAAAAAATGTAAAAAATAAAATCTCAATGGACCAATTTGTAGATCATTTTAAAAATTTGATTTCAAATGATAACGTTGATAATGGACCAGACACAACAGATACCATGGACTGTGTGTTTGAAGAATTAGACAAACCCTTTACAGAAAATGAATTAGAAACTTGTATTAAAGGTTTGAATCGAAATAAGTCGCCTGGTGTGGACAATATTTTAAATGAATATATTTTAGAAGGAAAGACAATCCTAATACCAATATTGTGTAAACTGTTTAACGTAATATTATGCACTAGTCGCTTCCCAGAATTATGGGTGAAAAGTGTTATTGTACCGTTATTTAAGAAGGGACCAGTTGATGACCCTGGAAACTACAGAGGTATATCGTTAGTCTCGCATATCGGAAAGCTATTCACATCAACGATTAATACAAGACTTATGAAATGGAGCGAAGATAACAGTGTTCTGACTGATGCGCAGTTTGGATTTAGACCGGGTTATGGCACTCATGACGCAATCTTTGCTCTTCATTCCATAATTTCAAAATCATTAAGGCAGGGTAAAAGATTATATTGTTGCTTTATTGATTATGTTAAGGCTTTTGACAGTGTGTCTCACTTTAAGTTATGGTTAAAACTAGCCAAATATGGTGTAACTGGAAAGCTTTTAGATCTAATTAAATCTATGTACTCCAAATTAAAATCGAGTGTAAAGCATGATGGTAATTTTTCAGATTTTTTTAGCTGTAATATTGGACTCGTGCAGGGGGAATCATTATCACCATTTTTATATGCCATGTATGTCAATGATATTGAAATAGAATTAATTAAACAAGGATGTCAATCATACGAATTAAAAATGCTCAATCTGTACTTACTAATGTATGCTGATGATACTGTTTTGTTCAGTGAAAATGTTCATGAACTTCAAAATATGATTAATGTTGTAAATGTATGTTCAAATGAATACAATCTGCATGTAAATTTGTTAAAAACAAAGGTTGTCATATTTAGAAATCGAGGTAATATTAAATCAGAAGAAAAATGGTATCTTAATGGGGAATCCATTGAAATATGTAATGAATTTATGTACCTTGGTATTTTGTTAAATTATAATGGTGTCTTTACTAATACTCAGAAAATGTTGTCGAATCAAGGGAAAAAAGCTGTATTTAGTTTATTTAGTAAAATTCAGGATGATTATTTTAATACAGAGACTTTGCTATCATTTTTTGACACATATGTAAAAAGTATTGTAAATTATGGATGTGAAGTGTGGGGCTTCCATAAAGGTGTGGATATTGAGACATTACATTTATCTTTTTTGAAAAGAGTATTGAAAGTGAGAAAGAGTACTTCAAATTATATGGTCTATTTTGAACTTGGGAGGTTCCCATTGTATATAAACAGGTACTGTAGAATGTTAAAATATTGGTTTAAAATTTTAAAAACAGAAAATTGTATACTTAAAAATTGTTATGAAGATATGTTTGAGTCTAGTGCTTTTAAACCAAATGATAAACTAAATTGGGGATGTAAAATACGAGATATATTGTGTAAATATGGTTTTAATCATGTATGGCTGTCACAAAATGTTGTTAATGAAGATATATTCATGTTAGAATTTAAGCAGCGAGTTATAGATACTTTTTTAAATGAGGCAATTTCTTTTTTTTGAAGAATCGCCAAAATGTCATTTCTATAAGTATATATATGATGACCATAACCTGCAATTTTATTTAAGTCGACCAGTTAATTATATGTTTAAGCCACTTATTAGTAGATATCGCTTACATGCACATAGTTTAAATATTGAAACTGGTAGATACTATAATATAGATAGACATGCTAGAATTTGTAACATGTGTAACAATAATGATATAGAAGATGAGTATCACTTTATTTTAGAATATAGTAAATATGTGGAAATTCGTAGAAAATATATAAAACCCTATTATTGTATCAATCCATCTGCTTTTAAACTAACACAGTTATTATCTGTTCAAAATATTAAAGAACTTAACAATCTTGGAAAGTATTTGTATGTGGCTGAAAAAATTCGTAATTCCTAAATTTATATCATGCTCCACTATAATTATAATTATGTATTGTGTATAATGTATCATGTATTGTTTGTAATTTGTATTTATATACCTATAAGCTGTATTGCTTTTGGAATAAAGTATTATTATAACAACTACATGTAGTTAAATGTGTCATGAGGGTATGATTTAATTAAATTAATGATACTGTAATTATAAATGACTTGTGCCACTGTATAATCAGGTGTCCATAAACTACCAGTGAAGTCACATGTACTTGTATATTACAATCACAATTTGCAAATTTAATAACATGAACTTCAATTTACAGTAATACAAATATTGTTAAAATAGTTACTAAAACCTGCATTGCATTTTACTATGAAGAAACTTTAAGATATTAAGATAATTGAACAATCATGTATGAGTGTTTATATGTTTTTATTGATATCCAATATCATGTCTATTTTGTCTTTAGTGTATTGCTTGGATTAGGCAAATATCTTCTGTGCTTTATCCAATACACATTTTTTATTTACCCTGCCTGCCTACCAAGTGACCAGTCGTTCGACATAACCAGTCGATCATTTGATGAACCACACTTCTAAGTGATGAGGTCAGGTTTGTAGCATTATTATTCAAATTGACGATAAGTTGTGATATCTGTACCTTAAGACAACCAGTCTAATCCTCTGTGGTATAAAAGTGAAATCAAGAGTGAACATGGTTAAAGTGATATCCAAAATTCGAAAGTCAAGGTACAAAGACGAAGCAAAGAAAACGGAGACAGAAACAATAAACAACATATAGTGGTTTCTGGTAGAGTAATAAACAACTACATAATGAAATCAAAATCATGCAAATATATGATTAAATATGAAAGTATGTATGCTGTATACCAGTTTTCTTAATTTCAGGTTTCTTTCATCATGTCAATATATTAATAATATTTTATTGATTTTATTATTCATTTGCAGATGTGTTCCTATGCAGCTCGTTGGTTTCAGAGCAGAAACTCTCCAGGACACAAAGAGCATCTTCACAATGCACACATGCAAAGGTGTTCAAGTTCACTACAGCATTGGTGAAATCAGTCCATCTCAACTTTTGAAGACTGTAGGACTCTTAGTGGCCCCAAAGAACTCTTAAAGACCAATATTGAACTCTCTCTCACGAAGGACATTTACTTAACTCTCATAAAGGACATGTATTGAAGTAAAAGATTGTTATACAATTATTCATGCTTCAGTTGAGACAGTATTTGACCTTTATATTTATGTTTATGTTCTCCTTGTGCTTTGTTTTTTTATAGATAGAGAAGGAGAGGTGGCAAGTAGCTGAATGTTGCATGAAGAAATGTTTTAGAGAGTAAATGCTACAAAAGAGAATGTCTATGATTGTATAAAAAGTGAGAAAGAAATGTAGTAAGGAAATTGTATGAATGAGAAAGAATAGTAAAAATATATGAGAGTGAGAGTGAAAGGAGGTGTGAACTAGAGGCTCAGCACTGAGCTGAGCCTGTGTCGCTCACCTTTCATTCTGCTTTGAGGAAACTTAATACAGAACCTTCCATAGGTGCTTCCCACCAAATATCGGTTCATTTTGGCAAAGCAGTTTCGGAGAAGAAGATTTTTAGAAATCGACCAATCTAAAACAAGAATTGTCTGTGGCAGCCATGTTTGTTAATGGATCAAAACAAAATGAGCAATCTCTATAGAGGACCTTCCATAGATGCTTCTTACCAAGTTTCATATCATTTGGCCAAGCGGTTTCAGAGGAAAAGCTGTTTTAGAAATCGACCAATAAGAAACAAGAATTGCCTATGACGGTCATGTTTGTTAACGGATCAAAACGGAATGAGCAATTTCCATAGAGGACCTTCCATAGATGCTTCCTACCACGTTTCGGTCCATTTGGCCAAACTGTTTCAGAGTAGAAGATTTTTAGAAATCCACCAATCAGAAACAAGAATTGCCTGTAGTGGCCATGTTTGTTAATGGATCAGGACAAAATGAACAATCTTTATAGAGAACCTTCCATAGATGCTTCCTACAAAGTTTCGGTTCATTTGGCAAAGCAGTTTCAGAGGACAAGATTTTTAGAAATCGACCAATTAGAAACAAGAATTGCCTATAGCAGCCATATTTGTTAATGGATCGAGACGAAATGAGCAATCTTTATAGAGGACCTCCCATAAATGCAACCTACCAAGTTTCAGCTCATTTGGCCAAGCGGTTTCAGAGGAGAAGATTTTTTAGAAATCAACCAATCAGAAACAAGAATTGTCTGTGGCAGCCATGTTTGTTAAGAAAAATTTTAAGATGGCCGACAAGCTAGTCACCTGAGTTTTTGCTCTGCAGTTTTCTGATAATTTCACTGTGTTATGGAATGAAATTAAGAAAATTATTCATATCTACATGCTCAGGACATTATTATCTACAAGTTATGGAAACTTTATGTTAAATATTTGAACTTTAAATTCTTAAATTTGATGGAAATATATTTAACCTTTGTCTTGTGAACAGAACTCAGTTACAATCTACAAACACTTTAAAATTTGGATTGGATTATAACTCACAACATATATAACATGCCTGGGAATAGTGATAAAAGTAGTGAGAAACCAAAACCTGTTCAAACTGTACAAACACTGCTTGCAGCAAAAAATGGAAATGAAAAACAAAAGAAGAAAACTCCTAAAAGGCCTAATATAGAAGTTTCAATGGATAGTAGTTCAGATTTGACAATTGAATTGACAAATTTCCAAAATGATCTGGACATTATCAAGGATAGCCTGGAGGGTGTTGTTACAAAAACAGATCTTGACAAATCTCTTGCTGACATTGTAAAGAAAAGTGATTTAGAAACTGTAGTCACTTCAATTGTCACCAAATTACTTGATAGCTTCAAGAAAGAAATAAACGAAAAAATTAGTGAAAAGTCAAACAAACAGACAAAGGCTATTGAAAATTTAACTAAGGAGAATGAGGAGTTGAGAGAACAAATAGCTGGACAAAGAAAAAAAATGAGTGAGATTCAGAAACAGGTAGCTGATAACGAAATCATATCAAAAGAGGCACTACAAATGTCTAATTATAACCAGCAATACTCCAGGAAATTTAACATCAAAATCATGAACTATCCTGAGAATAAAGACGAAAAAATAAGAGATATATTTGTCAAGGATATTGTAAAGGACAAACTAAATGTAAAAGTTGATTCATCAGAGATCCAGGCTATACATAGGATACCAGGGAAGATCGGTGAAGCAAGACCTGTAATTGTGAAATTAGTCAATTCTGAAGTGAAATACAGGATTATGAGGGCAAAAAAGAACTTGCCAAAGAAAGAGACTGTAAGACTGGTAGACGATGTTACAAAACACAATATGGGACTTATAACAAGACTGAGAAATTGTAAAGAACTTGAAAGTGCCTGGTACTTTAATTGTTCTGTGTATGGTAAAACTTTTGACGTAAAGAGAATAAAATTTGATATTTTTGATGACATCAACAACAAAATTGCAAAAAGACACTAAATTAACCATTTGCTCTGGATTTATATGTACTATAAAGGAATACAGTGAACTTTTATTCAATAAACAGTAAGTTTATTTACATTTTTTTTTCTTTTTTCAATTATATAATTTTGTTGTTTATGAATGTAAAAAAGGGTGATAAGTTAAATTAGTAAAATATCTTTTATTGTTAACACACTAAATGATCATCAAAATTAAACATTTTCAAATCCACTTCTTTTATATTATATACAATACAAATATTGTGAGCATAAAATTGTAATACATGTACCTGTAAATTACAGTTATCATTTTTATAGCCAAAGGGAGATAACTCAAATCATATTACCAATCAATGAATCTCTTAAATTTTGTGCTGTACCCTAAAAATATCTAATCGTCAAATGAAACCTTTCAAAACGGTTTATTTTTTAATATTGGATATTTTCATTTATTAGTAATTTATTAATTCTATGTAAGATTAAATAAATACTTTAAAACTATGAATTTACAAAATGTATAACTCTCTTTTTTTGGTTTGGTTTTAAAAATCAGTGCTAATTTTCTTTTTTTCAAATGTATATGTAAAATATCAGATTGACTGCCCTCGTGTTTCAATTATTTACATGTATAAAATGTGCTATCTTAAGTGTATGAATGAGTGTAGTGGTATGGTTTGTGTATCTGTGTTCTTGGTTGTATTGACTTGTAACTTGCTCCTATTGGTATATCAACATGTTAATATAACATAATGAATAACCATATACAAATTTTGTCTATGAATGTAAGGGGTCTTTTTTCAAATACTAAAAAGAGGTCAGATGTATTTAATTGGGTCAAGGCAAAGAAAATCTCCATAGTTTGTTTTCAGGAGACACATAGTACCAAAGATGTAGCAGTCAAATGGGAGGACGAATGGGGTAGTAAATGTTTTTTTAGTCATGGTGATAGTAAAAGTGCCGGAGTAAGTGTTATGTTCAGAAATGGTTTTGATTTTAAGGTTAATGATTCTATATTAGATCAGAATGGTCGCTATATTATTTTAGATTTAACTGTTTATGAACAACGTTTAACACTAGTTTGTTTATATGGTTACAACACTGACAAACCTGAATTGTTTACTGAAATACTGCAGGATTTGCTAATACTAGTTTTTTATTTTGTGGTGACTGGAATGTAGTACAGAATAAATCTGATGATACTTATAATGTAATACATGACAGAAACCAAAATGCACGTAAGAAAATAGAGGAACTTAAAGAAACATTTGAATTATTAGATCCTTGGCGAACTTGTTATCCTGTGGATAAAAAGTTCACATGGCGTCAAACCTCTCCTATTAAACAAAGCAGAATTGATTACTTTCTTGTCTCAGAAGATATTTTTTCTCTCATGGAGTATACTAAAATAATTCCAGGCTATAGAACTGACCACTCTGCCATTGTTTTTAGTTTTTCTGCCTCTCCTGCTAATCGGGGAAAGGGCTACTGGAAATTTAATTCCCAATTATTGAGGGACTCAAATTATATTGATTTAGTTAAAACATGCATTAGAGATACATTATCTGAATACTATTCAGTTGGAAATATTGATGATTTTCTTCATGTTGAATTATTATGTAATGATCAGGTGTTTTTTGAAATATTGAAAATGAAAATCAGAAGTGTTTCCATAACCTACAGTATAAGAAAATCTCGAGATGAAAAGGAAAAAACATTAAAACTTGAGAATGACATACAAATTTTAGAAAATCAAATGAATTTGAATCCTACTGAGTTTATTCAGGCATCTTTGAATCAGAAAAAGGGGGAATTAGAAAATCGGAGGCAGGATATAGTAGAGGGTTTACTTCTTCGATCTCGGGCCAATTGGCATGAGAATGGGGAAAGATGCTCTGAATATTTTTGTAAATTAGAAAAAAAGTCCTCTATCAACAAAACCATTTCTGAACTTATCAATGAAAAAGGTAATCATATTTCAGAACAATCAAAAATTCTATTTGAACAGGAACAATATTACAGGAAATTGTATTCATCCAATCATTTATGTGTAGATAATGATTTTTTCTTCCAGCATGATGTCAAATTAAGTGATGAACAAAAAAACTCTTTGGAGGGGAATTTATCATTCAAGGAATGTGGTGAATCTCTTAAATTAATGAAAAATGGCAAAAGCCCTGGGTCAGATGGTTTCATAGTAGATTTCTATAAATTCTTTTGGAACGATATTGGTGCTTTTGTTTTTCGGTCATTATATTTTGGCTATGAAACAGGCCATTTCTCTCAATTTCAGACTCAAGGAGTTATTACTTGTATTCTTAAGGAGAATAAAGATAGGCGATATATGAGCAACTGGCGTCCAATCAGTTTACTAAATACAGATTTAAAAATAGCTTCTGCAGCAATTGCAAATAGATTTAAACAAGTTTTAGGTGGTATTATTAGTGATACTCAAAAAGGTTTTATGAAAGACAGATTCATGGGTGAAAATACTCGTCTTCTCTATGACTTAATGCACTATTTAGAAGAAAATGATATGGATGGGTTATTATTATTAGTTGATTTCGAAAAAGCTTTTGATTCTATTGAATGGAAATTTTTACAGAAAGCTTAAAATAGTTTTAATTTTGGTCCTTCTATTTGCAAATGGTTTGAAACTTTTTATGTAGACTCTAAAAGTTGTGTGATAAATAATGGACATATATCAAACTTTTTCAATCTGGAAAGAGGCTGTCGTCAAGGCGATCCACTATCTCCCTATTTATTTATTATTGGTGTTGAGTTGCTTTCCCTACAAATTAAATCAAATCCCAAAATAAAAGGAGCATTGGTGAATGATACTGAATCACTCATTAGTCAATATGCAGATGATACATTCCTTGTACTTGATGGTTGTGAGACATCACTTAGGGAGACCCTGATTTGTTTTGAAAACTTTTATAAAGCTTCAGGTCTGAAAATTAATACATCTAAAACAAGGGTAGTATGGGTGGGAAATAAAAGGTATTCCAATCAAATTCTTTGTCCAGATTTCAAATTGAACTGGTCTGTATCCAATTTCAAACTACTTGGAATAGATTTTTCTCTTGATCTCAGTTCTATGCCTGACCTAAATTTTAGAAAGAAAATTATAGATGTTTCAAAAATATTAAAAAGCTGGCAACATAGAAAACTCACTCTTCTTGGGAAGGTAACCGTGATAAAAACACTTGCACTTCCAAAACTTATTCATTTACTTACCTCACTGCCAAATTTAAAACAATCACTGTTTAATGATCTAAATAAACTATTTTTTAATTTTATATGGGATGGAAAACCAGAAAAAATCAAACGAAATACACTCATAGCTGATTTTGAAGATGGAGGGTTAAAAATGATACATTTACAACAGTTCAATGCCTATCTCAAAATAAGCTGGATAAAAAGATTCTTTTCCAATTTGAAAGGTGGCTGGCAAAAAATCATGGCAAAGAATATAAAATATTATGGGGGTGAAAGAATTTTTTCCTTACAAAAGGAAAAGATCCTTGAAATTTCTAAAATATTCAGTAACCCATTTTGGAAAGATGTCTTTTATAGCTTGTATTTAGCAAAGCCACTTGTAAAATTGAATATAAAGGAGTGTTTATCTCTTGATCTACTTAACTTTGTATCGATTGATGATTTCCCTTTTTATATGAGATGGGAAAATGCAGGTGTAACAAACTTAAATCATATGATGGATACTGTTACAAAAAATTTCTTGACTTTTGAAAAGATTAAAACATTAATTAAAAGTAACAATTTCATTCGATATTACACATTAATCTCAAACATTCCTACTGATATTAAAAAGTGCTTAAAGGATAACATTGATAATATCAATACAGAAAATTTTCATCCAAAAGATGACTTTTTAGACAGACTAATATATACAAAAAGTTTAAAGTTTGTATATATTACTTTACTGCAGACATTAACTCATCTTCCCATTCAAAAATTTTTGAAATGGGAAGAAATACTTGGGATTGACATTGCAGACTGGTCTATATATTTTCGAATTCTTAAAAAGTGTTGTAGGAATACATATCTGATCAATTTTCAGTATAAGTTTTTACATAGAGTTATACCTACTAATATCTTTTTATTCAAAATTCATATTAAAGACACAAAATTGTGCTCATTTTGCAATGTTGAAGACGAAACGGTTGAACATTTATTTTTTAATTGTCCTTTGATATTTCCTTTCCTGAGAGCTTTCTATGACTGTCTTAAACGCTATTTTCACAATATTGAATTTCACAAAGAACAATTTTTGCTTGGATTTAAAGAAGAAAGTTTAACTCTTAATTTGCTGATCCTTATAGCTAAAAATTATATATATAAATGTAAACTAAAAGAAAAAATTCCAAATATCATAGAATTGAAGTATCGAATTAAAAATTACTATTCACTTGAACAATATATAGCCATAAAGAACAACAACTTAAAAGGTTTTGAAAAATACTGGACCCCAGTGAAACATGTTTTTCCAGATTTTTAACTATGGATAGGTACCTGGGTACACTACGTTATTTATGTTTATGTATTTATTTGTATCAATTAGGAGTAAGTTACTAAAGTCACAAAATAATAGAAGACAGATATTGTAAAGGAATGGGTGTTTTGTTTATGAAAGGGAGAGAGAGAATGTGAAAGAATGAATGTGTCTCAATTGATTTATTTATTCATGTCATATTTTGCTTATTAATTAACTTTAAAAAAATGCAATAGTCACATAATAATTATGTTGTAAATCCTTGTACATCCATGTCAGGTGGTAATGTATGGGCTTTTATATGAATGTAAATTCCTGACTATTGAAGAAACAAATAAAAAAAAAAAAAAAAATGTTTGTTAACGGATCGGGACGGAATGAGTAATCTTTATTGAGGATCTTCCATAGATGCTTCCTACCAAGTTTCGGATCATTTGGACAAGTGGTTTCAGAGGAGAATATTTTTAGAAATCGACCAATCAGAAACAAGAATTGCCTGTGGCGGCTATGTTTGTCAATAGATCGGGACGAAATGAGCACTCTTTATCGATGACCGCCCATAGATGCTTCCTACCAAGTTTTGGTTCACTTGGCCAAGCAGTTTCAGAGGAGAAGAAGTAGAAGGAGAGGAAAATCAGCAATATCTGTATAGAGATAACAGCATTTTGAATACAGATATCTATATTTAATCAAGAGTTATCTTTCTTTCAACAGAGATTTTTTAGAAATCAACCAATCAGAAACAAGAATTGCCTGTGGTGGCCATGTTTGTTAACCGATCGGGACAAAATTAGCAACTTTATAGAGGACCTTCCATAGATGCTTCCTACCAAGTTTCGGTTCATTTGGCCAAGCAGTTTCAGAGGAGAAGATTTTTAGAAATTGACCAATCAGAAACAAGAATTGCCTGAGGCAGCCATGTTTGTAAATGAATCGGGACGAAATTAGCATTGTTTATACAGGACCTTCCAAGGATGCGGTTTCAGATATAAAGATTTTTTAGAAATCAACCAATCAGAAACAAGAATGGCCTGTGGCATCCATGTTTGTTAACGGATCGGGACGAAATGAGCAATCTTTATAGAGGATCTACCATAGATGCTTCCTACCAAGTTTGGGTTCATTTGGCCAAGCGGTTTCAGAGGAGAAGATTTAAAAAAATCGGCCAATCAGAAACAAGAATGGCCTATGGACATAGGACATCGGAAAAATGCCAAATGACATTTTCACACACCTTGTCTAAATCTGATGTTGATGAAGGCAAATGATAGTGGTTAAGCAATTTGGAGGCTGACAGTTGGTGGTTTTCTCTGGATTCCAAACTAACAGGCACCATAGAACTGAAATATTGTTAAACACCAAAACCTTAACTCTTAAAATAGCTAATTTCCCATATTGTGGTAGTGACAAGGAGACAAACAATATATATAGTCTGAAAATTAAACCAGTGTTAGAAATACCCGGTAGATCTTTGAGCTGACAAATTTTGTTCTTCCCTCGACAGGATTTGAACTCACACCATTGATACACTGCAGCACCAATCACCTTATGTCCAGCGCCCTAGACCACTCTGCCACATCCGCTATATAAAAATATAGTTTCATTAATCGAAGTGTTACCTTGTCTCCTAAGGAAAATCCAGAGATAGACATAAGACATGTGTCTAAGTGTGTGTAGATGGTACATATATACTTAATATTATAATTTGACAGCAATCTAACTCAGCAATTTTTAATATATTGTATAGGATGATGAAGAATTCATCATACAGTCACAGGAAATAAAGTATATTATACAAACATCTAAGCAGGTGACAACCATACAATATATCTGTCCCAATGGATCTCAAAGTTACAATATACAATGTATATATATTGATGGGATAAAACTTAAAATAACTGTGTATAAAAATTCTTTATTTCATTATATTTATTTTAGCCATTATACAATGTAATAAGCCATGTGACAAAATCTTGTTTGATGTAAAAGATATGTGAAATCTGACATTGTGTAAATCAGATAAGTACAACATTTGTGAAAAACTTGTACAAAAATATGTGATGGTTCGTTTTGTGATCACTATTAATTTTTTGCTACAAGGCAAAAAAAAGAAGCTAAAATTTGAACCCAATAAAAAATAACCCTTTAAATGGTAGTACAAGATATGTCTAATCAGAAATTGAGCTTATATTTCACATCTGCAAAAATGGTGAAAATAAAAATAAACATACTTAACAATATTCTGTAATATATGTTTCTATGAAACAAGGAAGTAAAACTAACAAAATGGACATGATTAAAATGAAACAAAGGAATAAAACAAAACTGACATGAATAAAATGAAACAAAGCAGTAAAACAAGATTGACATGAATAAAATGAAACAAAGCAGTAAAACAAGATTGACATGAATAAAATGAAACAAAGCAGTAAAACAAGATTGACATGAATAAAATGAAACTAGAGGCTCACATGAGCCTGTATCGCTCCTCTGGTAAAGAAGATTTTATTGTCTATCGTAGCAAATATTAAATTTTGATCTCCCAGGACTTCAATCCAATAGACCACAGGACCTTCACTGGTACAAAATTGAATCTTCATATCACAATGAACATCAGAAAATTTTAATATTTTTTTCCCATTACATCCAATATAAATCAACCTTCAATGTTGATGGCCATTTTAAATGTTGAGCAAACTAGATCATCAAATGTAAAAAGTAAAAACCCAAAGATTGCTAGCAATTGGCACTTTACAGAATATTTCAGAATTTGTTATTGATTTTTTTGTCAAACTTTCTATTTTTAGTAACAGAGGTGGCCATGTTTGATGGAAGTTCGAATCATTTCACCATAATATGTAAAGAGGATCACAACTGTATTATTTCCCTAAAGTTTGGTAGTAATTGGCACTTTATAGCATTTTTTTTTTTTTTTTTTTTACAATTTTTGCATTTTTTGTCAAATGTTCTATTTTCAGTAATGGTGGCAGCCATGTTTGATGGTGGCTAAAGTTATCAACCATAATTCCGAAAGGTAATCACAAATGTATCATTTTCCTGAAGTCTGAAAGCAATTGGCCCTTTTCAGGATTTTTCAGAATTTTTTTATTGAAATTTTGGTCAATTTTCTTTTTTTAATAACGGTGGTGGCCATGTTTGATGGCGGTTCAGGTCATCAACCATAATTCTTAAAAGGGATCACAAATGTATTATTTCAATGAAGTTTGGAAGCAATTCCACCTCAGGATTTTTTAATTTAATTTTTTTGTTGATTTTGCCCATATGTTCTACTTTTAGTAATGGCAGCCATGTTGGTTGGTCGGCAGGCACATCAGAATTTTTTTTTAAACTAGACACCCTGAAAATGACTGGCCAAGTTTGGTTAAGTTTGGTTCAAATTGGTTTAGTGCTTTCAGAGAAGAAGATTTTTTTTAAAGCTTACTGATGGATGCCAAATGATGGCAATAGCTCACATGGTGTTTTGTCCAGGTGAGCTAACAAGAGAGTAAAACAAGAATGAAATGAATACAATAAAACAAAGGAGTAAAATAAAGGAGTGAAACAAAGGAGTACAACAAAGGAGTAAAACAAAGGAGTGAAACAAAGGAGTAAAACAAAGGAGTGAAACAAAGGAGTAAAACAAAGGAGTGAAACAAAGGAGTAAAACAAAGGAGTGAAACAAAGGAGTAAAACAAAGGAGTGAAACAAGATTGACATGATTCAAACAAAAAACAAACAGAAAACACAACAAATAACTGAGATCCTTAATATAATATATTAATTCTATTCTATCAGTAACCATAATTTACATCATTTAAAAAAATAATACTGAATAGAAAAAAAATCTGGTATCACATAAAAAAGGGACTTCCAAAATAAATTTAATAGAATTAAACCATTTGAAGTATAGGTAACAACATTGCTTCAATTGATCTGGGGGTCGTTGTGGTTGTGATCATATTGAATTTATAACTACATGTGAAATCAGTGCCTATCATCACTAAAGTTGTGAGTTTGAAACTTGCTCATGGCGAGGTGTACTCAATACAACAATATGTGATAGAGTTTGTCAGTGACTTGTAACAGGTTGGTGGTTTTCTCCGGGTATTCTGGTTTCCTTCACCAATAAAACTGACCGCCACGATAAAACTGAAATATTGTTGAAAGTGGTACCAAACACCATAACCCTAATCAATTGATCTGTTACTTTAAAATGCAGTCAAGGAAATTGGCACCGGACCGACGGACTGCGTCCGATAAAATTCCTGGCGGTCCGGTAGTTTTCACTAACTCACCGGAACGACTGTCCGGTAAATTGTTTTGTCAGCCGCTGCCTTTAAGAATAGATAAATCGAGGTTCTCGGTAAATTCAACTTAAAAATATTTCTAATTCTCTTTTATTTGTTATTTTTAGATCAAGAAAAATCTAAAATAAATAATACATATCGTAATTGATAATCACGAGTTTTGGCAAAGACACTAACTATTTACGACAGTCCTAAAATATTTCGTGTGACTACAGTGATCGTGGTATTTCGGAAAAATATTATTCTCTAGAGTTTTCTTCATTAACAATCGTGAAACCTGAAAAAAACGGAACATTTTATCACTTCAAAACACAGTGGTCATGGCTTTCTTGAAGTATATATAAAACAGGAGCCATACCAGGAAAGTCATTAAAGAGAAAAGTTACCCCAGAGGAGACGAGAGAACGGAAGAAACAGTATGAAAAAGACAGAGAACGTAAATTTATTGATTTTTGGAAGCAGGACTGACCCTGGCTTCATCATAACGTTGAACAAAACGTTATGGTCTGCAACTGGTGCATCGAAGCCAATGGACCAAAAGAGCTATATATATATTCTTTTGTAATTCTAAATTCTGGTTTCTAATTATACCTTTTCTGGTAGTATAGAGCTATTATTTTATTCTATTTTTTTTTTTTACATAAAAGGATTCATTTGTTTAGATAGAATGAATATTTCATTTAGTAATTTTTAATGTCACAAATAGTTTTGTAATTTTAGAGTGGAAATATACTTTAATGAATATGATCATGCTGTATACAATAATGTATTTATGGACATAGTGTCAAATTGACATCCTGATTCAGAGCCAACCAGTCTTTGCTCTTCCTTAATGCTGCGTACTTAACAGAGAAGCAAAAAATACCAATTTTATAGTCTTTGGTCTGACCCGACCGGAGCACGAACCCATGAGCACTCGCACGCTAACCTTTACGCTGCTGTCTAATTGTAGATATTGCTGTTTGTGATTGTAAGTTTAATGCAATCAATATGCAACACTTAAATAAAATTAATTTATTATTTAAAAAAAAAAATCATTATTTTATTGTCGGTCCTGTAAAATCTAGTTCGGTCCTGTAATTCCTCACAGTTCACAGGACCAAATGTCCTGTGGATTCAAATTCCTAATTTCCTTGACTGAAGATGACACATTCTTTTGGTTCAAAATAGGACTATTTAGAATAGACAGAAAAAACATTGAATGTTTGGTTCAAATTGATGTGGTGATTACATAGAATGATATTTATTTTTAATCAAACCTAAATTATAGAAACAGTAGAATAATATAATATCCTGTAAGTGTTTCACAGAAAACTCTGGAATATTAGTCAAACTGCTAATCCTGTAGTTACAGTGTAAATTTATGCATAGTCTATTTATAAGTTTGGCCCTTTAAAAATATTATACATATATTTTTAAATAATGTCAGTCATCTTGAATAGGACAATAGAAAATGTACAACACCTAGACTATCACAACTATGGTTAGTTTAACTTGACTTGGTGGTTTTCCGACCAGATTTTTCATGATTCTCAGTCAAATCTGGGTAATTACATAACTGATAGAAAAATAGATAAACCCAAATATATGTTGAACAACCCATTCTTACATTGTAAAGAACAAAGTATGATAAGAGTCTTCCTTATTTGGCTTCCAATGTATACCCCATTTTCACCAAATAATGAATTAAAAATTAAGCATCAAGACAATACATATTTAGAAACAGATAGTTTATGACACATACTATCATCATTCACATCTTTACAACACCAACAACATTGTATTACTTAAAAATATTGATATTGCTTGATATAAATGAATTTTAAGTATTTTATAAGGTTTTGTACAAAAATAAAAGCACCAACCAAGACGTACCTTTTATACAGATACAACTGTTGACATCCTTTTATGGCACAAACAAAATATTGAAATACAAAACATAATTTAAAAATTCTCATCATACAAAACCAATTATATTTTATCTCAAGATTGATGGTTTGGCTTTTTTTGCACTCTCTCCATGCAGATTTTTACACTTTTCAGAAAATATAATTAACATAGAGACCAAATGGGTAACTTTTTAAATAATGGACTAAAAATGTTTGAAATTAATTGTCATATATACATATCCTATATTAATATACATCTAGAAAAAAAAAGTTGCTGTGAAAACTGGATTTTTACTTACATTTTTTTCCTCACATTTTAATCAATTTAATTGGATAAATAGAGTGAGTGAGTGATTGCTTAACATATGTACACATATGTATAAATCTTCCAAGACCCTGTGGAGCCAGGTCAGTATTTAAGACAATTGGTAAATTCAGGTTCATGTAATTAAACAGTGCTGGTCATGCTTCATTTACCACAATAAAAATATTTCCAAACATCTGAAAGAACCTGATTGAAATCATGGTTGAGTGAATGAGTGTTTGTTGTAAGTGAGTAATATTTAAACAATATCATGGCAAGAACACATTACATTTTAATGAGATGATGATGATGTCTGCTTTATACAAACCAACATGCTGGATATGTATATTGCTTGCTAAAGTGAAACAACATTCTTTATGTAATTTAATTCTTTCTTTCTTTCTTTCTTTATTTAATTTATTTAATTAATTAATTTATTTATTCCTTGTGTTGCTAAACTCCTACTCATTTTCTTGACACTTAGTCAATCAGCCTTTACTCTCCCTGCTGTTCACTTTGTAAAGAGGCAGCTAACACCAATTTTATTATCTTCAGCTTGACTTGAGATTTTAGAACGAACCTGCAATCTTCTGTTACGATTATCCCACCAATAAGGTTCTCCTTGGTCAAAACAATCACACAAATGTGACGGGCGAAACAATTTAATCAGATTCAAACGCCTCCTCTAAATCTAAATTAACAGATTATCAGTAGGCAAGATATACAAATATTAATAAATAATGGATTCACTTAACAATACAATCGACAACAAACTATTACAGAAATGACAACAAACTATTACAGAAATGACAACAAACTATTACAGAAATGACAACAAACTATTACAGAAATGACAACAAACTATTACAGAAATGACAACAAACTATAACAGAAATGACAACAAACTATTACAGAAATGACAACAAACTATAACAGAAATGACAACAAACTATTACAGAAATGACAACAAACTATTACAGAAATGACAACAAACTATTACAGAAATGACAACAAACTATAACAGAAATGACAACAAACTATTACAGAAATGACAACAAACTATAACAGAAATGACAACAAACTATAACAGAAATGACAACAAACTATTACAGAAATGACAACAAATTATAACAGAAATGACAACAAACTATAACAGAAATGACAACAAACTATTACAGAAATGACAACAAACTATTACAGAAATGACAACAAAAATGTCAAAACAGAAATGACAACAAAAATGTCAAAATCATAAATATGGAAGATAAAAACTTAATACGATGTACTATTTAGGTAGAGGGAGGTTCTTATGAAAAAAGGGGGTTCCAGGCAATTTTTCAGCATAATTTTTTTTCTCAGTTTTTCTTAGTCATTTATATTTAAGCACCTACAATGTACTAATATCTTTTATTAAAAGAAGGTTCGACCTGAGAAGCGAGTGATAGATAGGCTAGTCATAATATCATAAGACTTTTTCGTTTAGACTAATATACAATGTCTATGTAATGTATGGACACTCCAGGAACATTAAATATTAAAAGAATACAATTGCGATGTATAATAAGACTGTTCAAAATATTGCAAGACTTGTGTTTTCATTTTTTTGACAAAAATATTGAGATTAATCAAACTGAATCATAAAAACTATATATATTTTTAAAAATTTGCTTCCATTGTGTTAATGACTTAACCGGTTTAGAAAAAGTATAAATTAAAATCTATGACATGTATATAATATCTTTTCTGTGTAAGCGTCGGATAGAAAAGACATGACGTTTCCGATTCAAACATAAAATCAACTTGTCAGAATAATTCAGAATTCTCCAAATAATTTGATTAAATAATCATTACAAATAAATGATTGTAAACCTTGCTAATTTGCTTACTTAGGAGCAGAAGCAATCTTGATATTTCTGTGTGTAATAATGGCGGATAAACTTCTGGTTTCTGATTATGACAAAGAATTTTTTCCACATAGTATTCAACTCTTTATTTGTTTTTAACACATTTCTACCATTAACTGCAAGCTATAACTCTCTTATCAATAGGGCTACAGTAACTGCCATCATATGATAGTTGGATTTTAATCTGCCTATGTGTTTACTGCCAATGTTTGTGTGTTCAACTGCTACCAGTAGCCAGGTGTGTTAATCTAACTTTGTATATGAAAGTTGTTAGTTATTTATGAAAGTTAATAGTGTTTTTTTGGGGGGGAGGGGTATTTCTATGTCCTCCACAAATAAAACATACCGTTGTGATATAACCGAAATATTGTTTAAAGTAGTATCAAACAAAAATAAACATTAACCCTATCAATCTACCAATGAAGTCAAATATGTAACGACTGAAAAATTTATGTTCAAACTTAAGAAATATTTTATGTGTACATAAACAATTAATTTTTATAATAAAATCTTCTTGATAATTAAAATATTACAAAAATTGTCTGCAATAATTAATGTATATGAATAATATAAATATATTATATATACCGGTTAATTTATTATAACAACCGAATTACTAGAAACAGTTATAACTAGTAAGTGAAAAAATACAAAAAAAATTATTTGGAATGTCATTTTTAACCCATTAAAATTGCTTTCTAAAATTATAACAAAATTTAATAAATATATGTACATGTGCATTATAATGTGCATTATACATTTTTTTAATTGATATCAACCTTTTTTTGTATAAAAAAATATGTCTAACTATTTATTTTTTCACAAATATATTATTTTATGTACTACATATCACATATAACATTACAACAAAATTGACATGTCAAAAACAACATACAAACTTAAAAAACATCTTAAATTTATTCATTACGAATTGTATCAAAACAGCACCTTAACATAGTCTGCATTGCACATTTGTTCATCAACTGACCATTGTATTAATTGTAAGTTGAACTAGAGGCCTCCAGGGGCAAGTAATTGTTCACCTGGAATATCATTGGTTAAAATAGTAAAAAAAATTTTTTTTACCAATTTTTACAAAGAAACATTTTATTTTTTGGGGTGAATCATACTCACTCTGACAGGCTTGTAAAATAAGTTTTGAAACAATAAGTTGTGTATTATACACAGACTAATTAGAACAATTACAACAAGTTCTAATGTACAGCCCATCTCACCACCATTCTTTAACATTGTACCTTCACTAAACAGTTGTTGCTCTCAGTGTGAATTCTTCCTCAATATCAATCTACAATAAAGAGAAGACAATTCATACAAAACTTTGTTGTATCATTGGATCTACCTAGATAAAGCTGAATGGCTGTGAGTTCATTTATTTTCATTAATTCCACTTTTCTTTTATTTCCTCTTTTACAGGATCAATTAAAATTAAACACTCCCTCTCTTAAGTGAGTGATTGTTGTTTAATGCCAAACGAGCAATTTTCTAGCTAGATAATGGTGAGGACAAGTTAATTTTGAATGAGATGATGATGAGGCCTGCTTTGTACTAGACCAACATGCTTAGTTGGATTTTTTTAGTGCTAGCTCACTAAAGTAAGAGTCTTCAAGTAGACATATTGCCCCACATTATCCTGATTCTGAGCCAACCAGCCTTTGCTCGTACTCCTTAATGCTATGATTTTAGAGGAGAAGCTACAAATACCAATTTTATAGTCTTCAATTTGGACCTGACCGGGGCTCGACCCTAAGATGTACCACACTCAAGGAGAACACACTAATTTAGCTTCTCCCTTGAAGAAATTTTTAACAATATTTTTTTATACATGAAATGATATTTTTTAGCTCGTTGATAGTCAAATGTTGCTTGCACAGATAAATTAACTTGTACATTTCTAGTTCTATAGAATACCTTTAAGCCAAATTCTTAGACAAAAAAAACCCAGTTTTATTTCATTGTTAGAAGATCTAGAACATAGATGAACAGCTATAATCTAAACCTCTGTTAAAACTTTTTAACAAATTGTTTTCCACAGGTTTTTCTTTCAATCAATATTTTAGATAACAAATCATTTGTTTGTGTTAATAAAGTTCAATCTGTGTTGTAAATGATATAGGATTGTCATATGACGTGCAACCTCTGACACAATCTTCAACTTGTCCAAAGCAGTTGGCATTTGGTAGAAGTAGATGAAGAATTATATATTATCCTAATACCTGATCAACAGGGTCATCTATAAGATCTGATATCAGCTGATAGATGTAATTAAGTGATGGTCTGTGTTGTGGATCCTCATTCCAACACTTGGTCATCATATGGTATCTACAAATATATCATTACAGCACTAAATAATAATATGTTATATGACATAATTAATACTAAGACATTTAAGAAATAAATCATGGAAGCCAGAATGTGTTTTGAGCTTTAACATGGGTTGGCGGATATTAGTATTTTATCCCAGGCCAGAGGCGAGGGATACAATTCACTAATATCTACCAACCCATGTTAAAACTCAAAACATATTCTGGCTTCCATGAATTATTTCGATTCTGATATGTCTAAGAGTACAAATACGGTAGTATACTTTGATTGCAAGACGGTAATTTATATTTACGCTTGCGGACAATGTCGCACACAATTTATTATGCCAAATTCGAGCAGACGATAATTCATCAACATGTACATTTACGACGGGAAAGTCAGTCACATGCACCAGCACATGTGCTAATGAGATTATACCCAATCAATAAATCGCTCGCTTGTTTACAAAGTGAAAGAAGGATGTCATGTTAGAATAAATAGTAATCTTAAAATGAGTTATCTCCCTTAAGTGTTATAATGAAAAAAAAATTATGAACCTCTACAATATCAAAAATAAATTGTGCAAGACTGTGTTGTAAAATCTATTAGTGAGTTCAATGCCCCTCCATGGTGAGGTATACTAGATACATCTTCAAGCTTGTTTGTTAGTTGTGATTGGTTAGAGATGTTCTACTGGTACCCCAGTTGCCATCTACAATAAAACTGACTGCCATGATTCACTCATAACCAAATCATTCAAATCTTTCCATTACTGGTATATGGATACACAGTTTTATGACATAGTAGTTCCCCTCTTATAAGGCACCTCTCATCAAAGGTGATCACTCTTATCACGTCAGAGGGCCCGGGTGGCTCAATGAGTTAGGTAGTTGGATTATCTAACAACTCATACAAGCCTATCACCAATATGGCATGGGTTCGCGCCCGGCTTTGTAAATTACAAAAAAGGGTGCACTCGACTCGCAGCCACAAGTGATAAAGTTTACCAGTTGCTTGCCCATGGTCAGTGGTTCTCTTCGGCTTCTTCTACCAATAAAACTGGTCGCCATGATATAGCTGAAATATTGCTGAAAGAGGCGTTAAACACCAAAATTCAAATCAAATCAATCTGATCAGGTCAGATTTTAGATGCACCATGATAATAAAATACTGCTACAATGTACCCCTGAAGAAAGACCACTTCATTGCAGAAAGGGTGGCCTTAATAAGAGGAACTAATGTACTACTGTCATATAGAGGGACTAATGTACTACTATCATATAGAGGGACTAATGTACTACTGTCATATAGAGGGACTAACGTACTACTGTCATATAGTATCCCTGAGTGACTAATGTACTACTGTCATATTGAGGGAATAATGAACTACTGTCATATAGAGGGACTACTGTACTACTGTCATATACATGGACTAATGTATTACTGTCATATAGAGGGACTAATGTACTACTGTCATATAGAGGGACTAATGTACTACTGTCATATAGAGGGACTAATGTACTACTGTCATATAGAGGGACTAACGTACTACTGTCATATAGCATCCCTGAGGGACTAATGTACTACTGTCATATAGAGGGACTAATGTACTACTGTCATATAGAGGGACTAATGTACTACTGTCATATAGAGGGACTAACGTACTACTGTCATATAGCATCCCTGAGGGACTAATGTACTACTGTCATATAGAGGGACTAATGTACTACTGTCATATAGAGGGACTAATGTACTACTGTCATATAGAGGGACTAATGTACTACTGTCATATAGAGGGACTAACGTACTACTGTCAAATAGCATACCTGAGGGACTAATGTACTACTGTCATATAGAGGGACTAATGTACTACTGTCATATAGAGGGACTAATGTACTACTGTCATATAGAGGGACTAACGTACTACTGTCATATAGCATCCCTGAGGGACTAATGTACTACTGTCATATAGAGGGACTAATGTACTACTGTCAAATAGCATCCCTGAGGGACTAATATACTACTGTCATATAGAGGGACTAATGTACTACTGTCATATAGAGGGACTAATGTACTACTGTAATATAGAGGGACTAATGTACTACTGTCATATAGAGGGACTAATGTACTACTGTCATATAGAGGGACTAATGTACTACTGTCATATAGAGGGACTAACGTACTACTGTCAAATAGCATCCCTGAGGGACTAATGTACTACTGTCATATAGAGGGACTAATGTACTACTGTCATATAGAGGTACTAACGTACTACTGTCATATATCATCCCTGAGGGACTAATGTACTACTGTCATATAGAGGGACTAATATACTACTGTCATATAGAGGGACTAACGTACTACTGTCATTAGTATCCCTGAGGGACTAATGTACTACTATCATATAGAGGGACTAATGTACTACTGTCATATAGAGGGACTACCGTACTACTGTCATATAGTATTCCTGAGTGACTAATGTACTACTGTCATATAGAGGGACTAATGTACTACTGTCATATAGAGGGACTAATGTACTACTGTCATATAGAGGGACTAATGTACTACTGTCTTATAGAGGGACTAATGTACTACTGTCATATAGAGGGACTAATGTACTACTGTCATATAGAGGGACTAACGTACTACTGTCATATAGCATCCCTGAGGGACTAATGTACTACTGTCATATAGAGGGACTAATGTACTACTGTTATATAGCATCCCTGAGGGACCAATGTACTACTGTCATATAGAGGGACTAATGTACTACTGTCATATAGAGGGACTAATGTACTACTGTCATATAGAGGGACTAATGTACTACTGTCATATAGAGGGACTAATGTACTACTGTCATATAGAGGGACTAATGTATTACTGTCATATACATGGACTAATGTATTACTGTCATATAGAGGGACTAATGTACTACTGTCATATAGAGGGACTAATGTACTACTGTCATATAGAGGGAATAATGTACTACTGTCATTTAGAGGGACTAATGTACTACTGTCATATAGAGGGACTAATGTACTACTGTCATATAGCATCCCTGAGGGACTAATGTACTACTGTCATATAGAGGGACTAATGTACTACTGTCATATAGAGGGACTAATGTACTACTGTCATATAGAGGGACTAACGTACTACTGTCATATAGCATCCCTGAGGGACTAATGTACTACTGTCATATAGAGGGACTAATGTACTACTGTCAAATAGCATCCCTGAGGGACTAATATACTACTGTCATATAGAGGGACTAATGTACTACTGTCATATAGAGGGACTAATGTACTACTGTCATATAGAGGGACTAATGTACTACTGTAATATAGAGGGACTAATGTACTACTGTCGTATAGAGGGACTAATGTACTACTGTCATATAGAGGGACTAATGTACTACTGTCATATAGAGGGACTAATGTACTACTGTCATATAGAGGGACTAACGTACTACTGTCAAATAGCATCCCTGAGGGACTAATGTACTACTGTCATATAGAGGGAATAATGTACTACTGTCATATAGAGGTACTAATGTACTACTGTCATATATCATCCCTGAGGGACTAATGTACTACTGTCATATAGAGGGACTAATGTACTACTGTCATATAGAGGGACTAATGTACTACTGTCATATAGAGGGACTAACGTACTACTGTCATATAGAGGGACTAATGTACTACGTCATATAGAGGGACTAATGTACTACTGTCATATAGAGAGACTAATGTACTACTGTCATATAGCATCCCTGAGGGACTAATGTACTACTATCATATAGAGGGACTAATGTACTACTGTCATATAGAGGGACTAACGTACTACTGTCATATAGTATCCCTGAGTGACTAATGTACTACTGTCATATAGAGGGAATAATGTACTACTGTCATATAGAGGGACTAATGTACTACTGTCATATAGAGGGACTAATGTACTACTGTCATATAGAGGGACTAATGTACTACTGTCATATAGAGGGACTAATGTACTACTGTCATATAGAGGGACTAACATACTACTGTCATATAGCATCCCTGAGGGACTAATGTACTACTGTCATATAGAGGGACTAATGTACTACTGTCATATAGAGGGACTAATGTACTACTGTCATATAGAGGGACTAACGTACTACTGTCATATATCATCCCTGAGGGACTAATGTACTACTGTCATATAGAGGGACTAATGTACTACTGTCATATAGCATCCCTGAGGGACTAATATACTACTGTCATATAGAGGGACTAATGTACTACTGTCATATAGAGGGACTAACGTACTACTGTTATATAGCATCCCTGAGGGACCAATGTACTACTGTCATATAGAGGGACTAATGTACTACTGTCATATAGAGGGACTAATGTACTACTGTAATATAGAGGGACTAATGTACTACTGTCATATAGAGGGACTAATGTACTACTGTCATATAGAGGGACTAACGTACTACTGTCAAATAGCATCCCTGAGGGACTAATGTACTACTGTCATATAGAGGGACTAATGTACTACTGTCATATAGAGGTACTAACGTACTACTGTCATATATCATCCATGAGGGACTAATGTACTACTGTCATATAGAGGGACTAATGTACTACTGTCATATAGAGGGACTAATGTACTACTGTCATATAGAGGGACTAACGTACTACTGTCATATAGCATCCCTGAGGGACTAATGTACTACTATCATATAGAGGGACTAATGTACTACTGTCATATAGAGGGACTAATGTACTACTGTCATATAGTATCCCTGAGTGACTAATGTACTACTGTCATATAGAGGGACTAATGTACTACTGTCATATAGAGGGACTAACGTAATACTGTCATATAGCATTCCTGAGGGACTAATGTACTACTATCATATAGAGGGACTAATGTACTACTGTCATATAGAGGGACTAATGTACTACTGTCATATAGTATCCCTGAGTGACTAATGTACTACTGTCATATAGAGGGACTAATGTACTACTGTCATATACATGGACTAATGTATTACTGTCATATAGAGGGACTAATGTACTACTGTCATATAGAGGGACTAATGTACTACTGTCATATAGAGGGACTAATGTACTACTGTCATATAGAGGGACTAACGTACTACTGTCATATAGCATCCCTGAGGGACTAATGTACTACTGTCATATAGAGGGACTAATGTACTACTGTCATATAGAGGGACTAATGTACTACTGTCATATAGAGGGACTAACGTACTACTGTCATATAGCATCCCTGAGGGACTAATGTACTACTGTCATATAGAGGGACTAATGTACTACTGTCATATAGAGGGACTAATGTACTACTGTCATATAGAGGGACTAATGTACTACTGTCATATAGAGGGACTAACGTACTACTGTCAAATAGCATACCTGAGGGACTAATGTACTACTGTCATATAGAGGGACTAATGTACTACTGTCATATAGAGGGACTAATGTACTACTGTCATATAGAGGGACTAACGTACTACTGTCATATAGCATCCCTGAGGGACTAATGTACTACTGTCATATAGAGGGACTAATGTACTACTGTCAAATAGCATCCCTGAGGGACTAATATACTACTGTCATATAGAGGGACTAATGTACTACTGTCATATAGAGGGACTAATGTACTACTGTAATATAGAGGGACTAATGTACTACTGTCATATAGAGGGACTAATGTACTACTGTCATATAGAGGGACTAATGTACTACTGTCATATAGAGGGACTAATGTACTACTGTCATATAGAGGGACTAACGTACTACTGTCAAATAGCATCCCTGAGGGACTAATGTACTACTGTCATATAGAGGGACTAATGTACTACTGTCATATAGAGGTACTAACGTACTACTGTCATATATCATCCCTGAGGGACTAATGTACTACTGTCATATAGAGGGACTAATGTACTACTGTCATATAGAGGGACTAACGTACTACTGTCATTAGCATCCCTGAGGGACTAATGTACTACTATCATATAGAGGGACTAATGTACTACTGTCATATAGAGGGACTACCGTACTACTGTCATATAGTATTCCTGAGTGACTAATGTACTACTGTCATATAGAGGGACTAATGTACTACTGTCATATAGAGGGACTAATGTACTACTGTCATATAGAGGGACTAATGTACTACTGTCTTATAGAGGGACTAATGTACTACTGTCATATAGAGGGACTAATGTACTACTGTCATATAGAGGGACTAACGTACTACTGTCATATAGCATCCCTGAGGGACTAATGTACTACTGTCATATAGAGGGACTAATGTACTACTGTTATATAGCATCCCTGAGGGACCAATGTACTACTGTCATATAGAGGGACTAATGTACTACTGTCATATAGAGGGACTAATGTACTACTGTCATATAGAGGGACTAATGTACTACTGTCATATAGAGGGACTAATGTACTACTGTCATATAGAGGGACTAATGTATTACTGTCATATACATGGACTAATGTATTACTGTCATATAGAGGGACTAATGTACTACTGTCATATAGAGGGACTAATGTACTACTGTCATATAGAGGGAATAATGTACTACTGTCATTTAGAGGGACTAATGTACTACTGTCATATAGAGGGACTAATGTACTACTGTCATATAGCATCCCTGAGGGACTAATGTACTACTGTCATATAGAGGGACTAATGTACTACTGTCATATAGAGGGACTAATGTACTACTGTCATATAGAGGGACTAACGTACTACTGTCATATAGCATCCCTGAGGGACTAATGTACTACTGTCATATAGAGGGACTAATGTACTACTGTCAAATAGCATCCCTGAGGGACTAATGTACTACTGTCATATAGAGGGACTAATGTACTACTGTCATATAGAGGGACTAATGTACTACTGTAATATAGAGGGACTAATGTACTACTGTCGTATAGAGGGACTAATGTACTACTGTCATATAGAGGGACTAATGTACTACTGTCATATAGAGGGACTAATGTACTACTGTCATATAGAGGGACTAACGTACTACTGTCATATAGTATCCCTGAGTGACTAATGTACTACTGTCATATAGAGGGACTAATGTACTACTGTCATATAGAGGGACTAATGTACTACTGTCATATAGAGGGACTAATGTACTACTGTCATATAGAGGGACTAACGTACTACTGTCATATAGCATCCCTGAGGGACTAATGTACTACTGTCATATAGAGGGACTAATGTACTACTGTCATATAGTATCCCTGAGTGACTAATGTACTACTGTCATATAGAGGGACTAATGTACTACTGTCATATAGAGGGACTAATGTACTACTGTCATATAGAGGGACTAATGTACTACTGTCATATAGAGGGACTAACGTACTACTGTCATATAGCATCCCTGAGGGACTAATGTACTACTGTCATATAGAGGGACTAATGTACTACTGTCATATAGAGGGACTAATGTACTACTGTCATATAGAGGGACTAATGTACTACTGTCATATAGAGGGACTAATGTACTACTGTCATATAGAGGGACTAACGTACTACTGTCATATAGAGGGACTAAAGTACTACTGTCATATAGAGGGACTAATGTACTACTGTCATATAGAGGGACTAATGTACTACTGTCATATAGCATCCCTGAGGGACTAATATACTACTGTCATATAGCATCCCTGAGGGACTAATATACTACTGTCATATAGAGGGACTAATGTACTACTGTCATATAGAGGGACTAACGTACTACTGTTATATAGCATCCCTGAGGGACCACTGTACTACTGTCATATAGAGGGACTAATGTACTACTGTCATATAGAGGTACTAACGTACTACTGTCATATATCATCCCTGAGGGACTAATGTACTACTGTCATATAGAGGGACTAACGTACTACTGTCATATAGCATCCCTGAGGGACTAATGTACTACTATCATATAGAGGGACTAATGTACTACTGTCATATAGAGGGACTAACGTACTACTGTCATATAGAGGGACTAATGTACTACTGTCATATAGAGGGACTAATGTACTACTGTCATATAGAGGGACTAATGTACTACTGTCATATAGAGGGACTAATGTACAACTGTCATATAGAGGGACTAATGTACTACTGTCATATAGAGGGACTAATGTACGACTGTCATATATCATCCCTGAGGTATTAATGTACTACTGTCATATATCATCCCTGAGGAACTAATGTACTACTGTCATATAGCATCCCTGAGGGACTAATGTACTACTGTCATATAGAGGGACTAATGTACTACTGTCATATAGAGGGACTAATGTACTACTGTCATATAGAGGGACTAACGTACTACTGTCATATAGCATCCCTGAGGGACTAATGTACTACTATCATATAGAGGGACTAATGTACTACTGTCATATAGAGGGACTAATGTACTATTGTCATATAGTATCCCTGAGTGACTAATGTACTACTGTCATATAGAGGGACTAATGTACTACTGTCATATAGAGGGACTAATGTACTACTGTCATATAGAGGGACTAATGTACTACTGTCATATAGAGGGACTAACGTACTACTGTCATATAGCATCCCTGAGGGACTAATGTACTACTGTCATATAGAGGGACTAATGTACTACTGTCATATAGAGGGACTAATGTACTACTGTCATATAGAGGGACTAATGTACTACTGTCATATAGAGGGACTAATGTACTACTGTCATATAGAGGGACTAAAGTACTACTGTCATATAGAGGGACTAATGTACTACTGTCACATAGAGGGACTAATGTACTACTGTCATATAGCATCCCTGAGGGACCAATGTACTACTGTCATATAGAGGGACTAATGTACTACTGTCATATAGAGGTACTAACATACTACTGTCATATATCATCCCTGAGGGACTAATGTACTACTGTCATATAGAGGGACTAACGTACTACTGTCATATAGCATCCCTGAGGGACTAATGTACTACTGTCATATAGAGGGACTAATGTACTACTGTCAAATAGCATCCCTGAGGGACTAATATACTACTGTCATATAGAGGGACTAATGTACTACTGTCATATAGAGGGACTAATGTACTACTGTCATATAGAGGGACTAATGTACTACTGTAATATAGAGGGACTAATGTACTACTGTCGTATAGAGGGACTAATGTACTACTGTCATATAGAGGGACTAATGTACTACTGTCATATAGAGGGACTAATGTACTACTGTCATATAGAGGGACTAACGTACTACTGTCAAATAGCATCCCTGAGGGACTAATGTACTACTGTCATATAGAGGGAATAATGTACTACTGTCATATAGAGGTACTAATGTACTACTGTCATATATCATCCCTGAGGGACTAATGTACTACTGTCATATAGAGGGACTAATGTACTACTGTCATATAGAGGGACTAATGTACTACTGTCATATAGAGGGACTAACGTACTACTGTCATATAGAGGGACTAATGTACTACGTCATATAGAGGGACTAATGTACTACTGTCATATAGAGAGACTAATGTACTACTGTCATATAGCATCCCTGAGGGACTAATGTACTACTATCATATAGAGGGACTAATGTACTACTGTCATATAGAGGGACTAACGTACTACTGTCATATAGTATCCCTGAGTGACTAATGTACTACTGTCATATAGAGGGAATAATGTACTACTGTCATATAGAGGGACTAATGTACTACTGTCATATAGAGGGACTAATGTACTACTGTCATATAGAGGGACTAATGTACTACTGTCATATAGAGGGACTAATGTACTACTGTCATATAGAGGGACTAACATACTACTGTCATATAGCATCCCTGAGGGACTAATGTACTACTGTCATATAGAGGGACTAATGTACTACTGTCATATAGAGGGACTAATGTACTACTGTCATATAGAGGGACTAACGTACTACTGTCATATATCATCCCTGAGGGACTAATGTACTACTGTCATATAGAGGGACTAATGTACTACTGTCATATAGCATCCCTGAGGGACTAATATACTACTGTCATATAGAGGGACTAATGTACTACTGTCATATAGAGGGACTAACGTACTACTGTTATATAGCATCCCTGAGGGACCAATGTACTACTGTCATATAGAGGGACTAATGTACTACTGTCATATAGAGGGACTAATGTACTACTGTAATATAGAGGGACTAATGTACTACTGTCATATAGAGGGACTAATGTACTACTGTCATATAGAGGGACTAACGTACTACTGTCAAATAGCATCCCTGAGGGACTAATGTACTACTGTCATATAGAGGGACTAATGTACTACTGTCATATAGAGGTACTAACGTACTACTGTCATATATCATCCATGAGGGACTAATGTACTACTGTCATATAGAGGGACTAATGTACTACTGTCATATAGAGGGACTAATGTACTACTGTCATATAGAGGGACTAACGTACTACTGTCATATAGCATCCCTGAGGGACTAATGTACTACTATCATATAGAGGGACTAATGTACTACTGTCATATAGAGGGACTAATGTACTACTGTCATATAGTATCCCTGAGTGACTAATGTACTACTGTCATATAGAGGGACTAATGTACTACTGTCATATAGAGGGACTAACGTAATACTGTCATATAGCATTCCTGAGGGACTAATGTACTACTATCATATAGAGGGACTAATGTACTACTGTCATATAGAGGGACTAATGTACTACTGTCATATAGTATCCCTGAGTGACTAATGTACTACTGTCATATAGAGGGACTAATGTACTACTGTCATATACATGGACTAATGTATTACTGTCATATAGAGGGACTAATGTACTACTGTCATATAGAGGGACTAATGTACTACTGTCATATAGAGGGACTAATGTACTACTGTCATATAGAGGGACTAACGTACTACTGTCATATAGCATCCCTGAGGGACTAATGTACTACTGTCATATAGAGGGACTAATGTACTACTGTCATATAGAGGGACTAATGTACTACTGTCATATAGAGGGACTAACGTACTACTGTCATATAGCATCCCTGAGGGACTAATGTACTACTGTCATATAGAGGGACTAATGTACTACTGTCATATAGAGGGACTAATGTACTACTGTCATATAGAGGGACTAATGTACTACTGTCATATAGAGGGACTAACGTACTACTGTCAAATAGCATACCTGAGGGACTAATGTACTACTGTCATATAGAGGGACTAATGTACTACTGTCATATAGAGGGACTAATGTACTACTGTCATATAGAGGGACTAACGTACTACTGTCATATAGCATCCCTGAGGGACTAATGTACTACTGTCATATAGAGGGACTAATGTACTACTGTCAAATAGCATCCCTGAGGGACTAATATACTACTGTCATATAGAGGGACTAATGTACTACTGTCATATAGAGGGACTAATGTACTACTGTAATATAGAGGGACTAATGTACTACTGTCATATAGAGGGACTAATGTACTACTGTCATATAGAGGGACTAATGTACTACTGTCATATAGAGGGACTAATGTACTACTGTCATATAGAGGGACTAACGTACTACTGTCAAATAGCATCCCTGAGGGACTAATGTACTACTGTCATATAGAGGGACTAATGTACTACTGTCATATAGAGGTACTAACGTACTACTGTCATATATCATCCCTGAGGGACTAATGTACTACTGTCATATAGAGGGACTAATGTACTACTGTCATATAGAGGGACTAACGTACTACTGTCATTAGCATCCCTGAGGGACTAATGTACTACTATCATATAGAGGGACTAATGTACTACTGTCATATAGAGGGACTACCGTACTACTGTCATATAGTATTCCTGAGTGACTAATGTACTACTGTCATATAGAGGGACTAATGTACTACTGTCATATAGAGGGACTAATGTACTACTGTCATATAGAGGGACTAATGTACTACTGTCTTATAGAGGGACTAATGTACTACTGTCATATAGAGGGACTAATGTACTACTGTCATATAGAGGGACTAACGTACTACTGTCATATAGCATCCCTGAGGGACTAATGTACTACTGTCATATAGAGGGACTAATGTACTACTGTTATATAGCATCCCTGAGGGACCAATGTACTACTGTCATATAGAGGGACTAATGTACTACTGTCATATAGAGGGACTAATGTACTACTGTCATATAGAGGGACTAATGTACTACTGTCATATAGAGGGACTAATGTACTACTGTCATATAGAGGGACTAATGTATTACTGTCATATACATGGACTAATGTATTACTGTCATATAGAGGGACTAATGTACTACTGTCATATAGAGGGACTAATGTACTACTGTCATATAGAGGGAATAATGTACTACTGTCATTTAGAGGGACTAATGTACTACTGTCATATAGAGGGACTAATGTACTACTGTCATATAGCATCCCTGAGGGACTAATGTACTACTGTCATATAGAGGGACTAATGTACTACTGTCATATAGAGGGACTAATGTACTACTGTCATATAGAGGGACTAACGTACTACTGTCATATAGCATCCCTGAGGGACTAATGTACTACTGTCATATAGAGGGACTAATGTACTACTGTCAAATAGCATCCCTGAGGGACTAATGTACTACTGTCATATAGAGGGACTAATGTACTACTGTCATATAGAGGGACTAATGTACTACTGTAATATAGAGGGACTAATGTACTACTGTCGTATAGAGGGACTAATGTACTACTGTCATATAGAGGGACTAATGTACTACTGTCATATAGAGGGACTAATGTACTACTGTCATATAGAGGGACTAACGTACTACTGTCATATAGTATCCCTGAGTGACTAATGTACTACTGTCATATAGAGGGACTAATGTACTACTGTCATATAGAGGGACTAATGTACTACTGTCATATAGAGGGACTAATGTACTACTGTCATATAGAGGGACTAACGTACTACTGTCATATAGCATCCCTGAGGGACTAATGTACTACTGTCATATAGAGGGACTAATGTACTACTGTCATATAGTATCCCTGAGTGACTAATGTACTACTGTCATATAGAGGGACTAATGTACTACTGTCATATAGAGGGACTAATGTACTACTGTCATATAGAGGGACTAATGTACTACTGTCATATAGAGGGACTAACGTACTACTGTCATATAGCATCCCTGAGGGACTAATGTACTACTGTCATATAGAGGGACTAATGTACTACTGTCATATAGAGGGACTAATGTACTACTGTCATATAGAGGGACTAATGTACTACTGTCATATAGAGGGACTAATGTACTACTGTCATATAGAGGGACTAACGTACTACTGTCATATAGAGGGACTAAAGTACTACTGTCATATAGAGGGACTAATGTACTACTGTCATATAGAGGGACTAATGTACTACTGTCATATAGCATCCCTGAGGGACTAATATACTACTGTCATATAGCATCCCTGAGGGACTAATATACTACTGTCATATAGAGGGACTAATGTACTACTGTCATATAGAGGGACTAACGTACTACTGTTATATAGCATCCCTGAGGGACCACTGTACTACTGTCATATAGAGGGACTAATGTACTACTGTCATATAGAGGTACTAACGTACTACTGTCATATATCATCCCTGAGGGACTAATGTACTACTGTCATATAGAGGGACTAACGTACTACTGTCATATAGCATCCCTGAGGGACTAATGTACTACTATCATATAGAGGGACTAATGTACTACTGTCATATAGAGGGACTAACGTACTACTGTCATATAGAGGGACTAATGTACTACTGTCATATAGAGGGACTAATGTACTACTGTCATATAGAGGGACTAATGTACTACTGTCATATAGAGGGACTAATGTACAACTGTCATATAGAGGGACTAATGTACTACTGTCATATAGAGGGACTAATGTACGACTGTCATATATCATCCCTGAGGTATTAATGTACTACTGTCATATATCATCCCTGAGGAACTAATGTACTACTGTCATATAGCATCCCTGAGGGACTAATGTACTACTGTCATATAGAGGGACTAATGTACTACTGTCATATAGAGGGACTAATGTACTACTGTCATATAGAGGGACTAACGTACTACTGTCATATAGCATCCCTGAGGGACTAATGTACTACTATCATATAGAGGGACTAATGTACTACTGTCATATAGAGGGACTAATGTACTATTGTCATATAGTATCCCTGAGTGACTAATGTACTACTGTCATATAGAGGGACTAATGTACTACTGTCATATAGAGGGACTAATGTACTACTGTCATATAGAGGGACTAATGTACTACTGTCATATAGAGGGACTAACGTACTACTGTCATATAGCATCCCTGAGGGACTAATGTACTACTGTCATATAGAGGGACTAATGTACTACTGTCATATAGAGGGACTAATGTACTACTGTCATATAGAGGGACTAATGTACTACTGTCATATAGAGGGACTAATGTACTACTGTCATATAGAGGGACTAAAGTACTACTGTCATATAGAGGGACTAATGTACTACTGTCACATAGAGGGACTAATGTACTACTGTCATATAGCATCCCTGAGGGACCAATGTACTACTGTCATATAGAGGGACTAATGTACTACTGTCATATAGAGGTACTAACATACTACTGTCATATATCATCCCTGAGGGACTAATGTACTACTGTCATATAGAGGGACTAACGTACTACTGTCATATAGCATCCCTGAGGGACTAATGTACTACTATCATATAGAGGGACTAATGTACTACTGTCATATAGAGGGACTAACGTACTACTGTCATATAGAGGGACTAATGTACTACTGTCATATAGAGGGACTAATGTACTACTGTCATATAGAGGGACTAATGTACTACTGTCATATAGAGGGACTAAAGTACTACTGTCATATAGAGGGACTAATGTACTACTGTCATATAGAGGGACTAATGTACTACTGTCATATAGAGGGACTAATGTACTACTGTCATATAGAGGGACTAATGTACGACTGTCATATATCATCCCTGAGGTATTAATGTACTACTGTCATATATCATCCCTGAGGAACTAATGTACTACTGTCATATAGCATCCCTGAGGGACTAATGTACTACTGTCATATAGAGGGACTAATGTACTACTGTCATATAGAGGGACTAATGTACTACTGTCATATAGAGGGACTAATGTACTACTGTCATATAGAGGGACTAATGTACTACTGTCATATAGAGGGACTAATGTACTACTGTCATATAGAGGGACTAATGTACTACTGTCATATAGAGGGGCTAATGTACTACTGTCATATAGAGGGACTAATGTACTACTGTCATATAGCATCCCTGAGGGACTAATGTACTACTGTCATATAGCATCCCTGAGGGACTAATGTACTACTGTCATATAGCATCCCTGAGGGACTAATGTACTACTGTCAAATAGCATCCCTGAGGGACTAATGTACTACTGTCATATAGAGGGACTAATGTACTACTGTCATATAACATCCCTGAGGGACTAATGTACTACTGTCATATAGAGGGACTAATGTACTACTGTCATATAGAGGGACTAATGTACTACTGTCATTTAGAGGGACTAATGTACTACTGTCATATAGCATCCCTGAGGGACTAATGTACTACTGTGATATAGAGGGACTAATGTACTACTGTCATATACATGGACTAATGTATTACTGTCATATAGAGGGACTAATGTACTACTGTCATATAGAGGGACTAATGTACTACTGTCATATAGAGGGACTAATGTACTACTGTCATATAGAGGGACTAACGTACTACTGTCATATAGCATCCCTGAGGGACTAATGTACTACTGTCATATAGAGGGACTAATGTACTACTGTCATATAGAGGGACTAATGTACTACTGTCATATAGAGGGACTAACATACTACTGTCATATAGCATCCCTGAGGGACTAATGTACTACTGTCATATAGAGGGACTAATGTACTACTGTCATATAGAGGGACTAATGTACTACTGTCATATAGAGGGACTAATGTACTACTGTCATATAGAGGGACTAACGTACTACTGTCAAATAGCATACCTGAGGGACTAATGTACTACTGTCATATAGAGGGACTAATGTACTACTGTCATATAGAGGGACTAATGTACTACTGTCATATAGAGGGACTAACGTACTACTGTCATATAGCATCCCTGAGGGACTAATGTACTACTGTCAAATAGCATCCCTGAGGGACTAATATACTACTGTCATATAGAGGGACTAATGTACTACTGTCATATAGAGGGACTAATGTACTACTGTAATATAGAGGGACTAATGTACTACTGTCATATAGAGGGACTAATGTACTACTGTCATATAGAGGGACTAATGTACTACTGTCATATAGAGGGACTAATGTACTACTGTCATATAGAGGGACTAATGTACTACTGTCAAATAGCATCCCTGAGGGACTAATGTACTACTGTCATATAGAGGGACTAATGTACTACTGTCATATAGAGGTACTAACGTACTACTGTCATATATCATCCCTGAGGGACTAATGTACTACTGTCATATAGAGGGACTAATGTACTACTGTCATATAGAGGGACTAACGTACTACTGTCATTAGCATCCCTGAGGGACTAATGTACTACTATCATATAGAGGGACTAATGTACTACTGTCATATAGAGGGACTACCGTACTACTGTCATATAGTATTCCTGAGTGACTAATGTACTACTGTCATATAGAGGGACTAATGTACTACTGTCATATAGAGGGACTAATGTACTACTGTCATATAGAGGGACTAATGTACTACTGTCTTATAGAGGGACTAATGTACTACTGTCATATAGAGGGACTAATGTACTACTGTCATATAGAGGGACTAACGTACTACTGTCATATAGCATCCCTGAGGGACTAATGTACTACTGTCATATAGAGGGACTAATGTACTACTGTTATATAGCATCCCTGAGGGACCAATGTACTACTGTCATATAGAGGGACTAATGTACTACTGTCATATAGAGGGACTAATGTACTACTGTCATATAGAGGGACTAATGTACTACTGTCATATAGAGGGACTAATGTACTACTGTCATATAGAGGGACTAATGTATTACTGTCATATACATGGACTAATGTATTACTGTCATATAGAGGGACTAATGTACTACTGTCATATAGAGGGACTAATGTACTACTGTCATATAGAGGGAATAATGTACTACTGTCATTTAGAGGGACTAATGTACTACTGTCATATAGAGGGACTAATGTACTACTGTCATATAGCATCCCTGAGGGACTAATGTACTACTGTCATATAGAGGGACTAATGTACTACTGTCATATAGAGGGACTAATGTACTACTGTCATATAGAGGGACTAACGTACTACTGTCATATAGCATCCCTGAGGGACTAATGTACTACTGTCATATAGAGGGACTAATGTACTACTGTCAAATAGCATCCCTGAGGGACTAATGTACTACTGTCATATAGAGGGACTAATGTACTACTGTCATATAGAGGGACTAATGTACTACTGTAATATAGAGGGACTAATGTACTACTGTCGTATAGAGGGACTAATGTACTACTGTCATATAGAGGGACTAATGTACTACTGTCATATAGAGGGACTAATGTACTACTGTCATATAGAGGGACTAACGTACTACTGTCAAATAGCATCCCTGAGGGACTAATGTACTACTGTCATATAGAGGGAATAATGTACTACTGTCATATAGAGGTACTAATGTACTACTGTCATATATCATCCCTGAGGGACTAATGTACTACTGTCATATAGAGGGACTAATGTACTACTGTCATATAGAGGGACTAATGTACTACTGTCATATAGAGGGACTAACGTACTACTGTCATATAGAGGGACTAATGTACTACGTCATATAGAGGGACTAATGTACTACTGTCATATAGAGAGACTAATGTACTACTGTCATATAGCATCCCTGAGGGACTAATGTACTACTATCATATAGAGGGAATAATGTACTACTGTCATATAGAGGGACTAATGTACTACTGTCATATAGAGGGACTAATGTACTACTGTCATATAGAGGGACTAATGTACTACTGTCATATAGAGGGACTAATGTACTACTGTCATATAGAGGGACTAACGTACTACTGTCATATAGCATCCCTGAGGGACTAATGTACTACTGTCATATAGAGGGACTAATGTACTACTGTCATATAGAGGGACTAATGTACTACTGTCATATAGAGGGACTAACGTACTACTGTCATATATCATCCCTGAGGGACTAATGTACTACTGTCATATAGAGGGACTAATGTACTACTGTCATATAGCATCCCTGAGGGACTAATATACTACTGTCATATAGAGGGACTAATGTACTACTGTCATATAGAGGGACTAACGTACTACTGTTATATAGCATCCCTGAGGGACCAATGTACTACTGTCATATAGAGGGACTAATGTACTACTGTCATATAGAGGGACTAATGTACTACTGTAATATAGAGGGACTAATGTACTACTGTCATATAGAGGGACTAATGTACTACTGTCATATAGAGGGACTAACGTACTACTGTCAAATAGCATCCCTGAGGGACTAATGTACTACTGTCATATAGAGGGACTAATGTACTACTGTCATATAGAGGTACTAACGTACTACTGTCATATATCATCCATGAGGGACTAATGTACTACTGTCATATAGAGGGACTAATGTACTACTGTCATATAGAGGGACTAATGTACTACTGTCATATAGAGGGACTAATGTACTACTGTCATATAGAGGGACTAACGTACTACTGTCATATAGCATCCCTGAGGGACTAATGTACTACTATCATATAGAGGGACTAATGTACTACTGTCATATAGAGGGACTAATGTACTACTGTCATATAGTATCCCTGAGTGACTAATGTACTACTGTCATATAGAGGGACTAATGTACTACTGTCATATAGAGGGACTAACGTAATACTGTCATATAGCATTCCTGAGGGACTAATGTACTACTATCATATAGAGGGACTAATGTACTACTGTCATATAGAGGGACTAATGTACTACTGTCATATAGTATCCCTGAGTGACTAATGTACTACTGTCATATAGAGGGACTAATGTACTACTGTCATATAGAGGGACTAATGTACTACTGTCATATAGAGGGACTAATGTACTACTGTCATATAGAGGGACTAAGGTACTACTGTCATATAGCATCCCTGAGGGACTAATGTACTACTGTCATATAGAGGGACTAATGTACTACTGTCATATAGAGGGACTAATGTACTACTGTCATATAGAGGGACTAATGTACTACTGTCATATAGAGGGACTAATGTACTACTGTCATATAGAGGGACTAACGTACTACTGTCATATAGAGGGACTAAAGTACTACTGTCATATAGAGGGACTAATGTACTACTGTCATATAGAGGGACTAATGTACTACTGTCATATAGCATCCCTGAGGGACTAATATACTACTGTCATATAGCATCCCTGAGGGACTAATATACTACTGTCATATAGAGGGACTAATGTACTACTGTCATATAGAGGGACTAACGTACTACTGTTATATAGCATCCCTGAGGGACCACTGTACTACTGTCATATAGAGGGACTAATGTACTACTGTCATATAGAGGTACTAACGTACTACTGTCATATATCATCCCTGAGGGACTAATGTACTACTGTCATATAGAGGGACTAACGTACTACTGTCATATAGCATCCCTGAGGGACTAATGTACTACTATCATATAGAGGGACTAATGTACTACTGTCATATAGAGGGACTAACGTACTACTGTCATATAGAGGGACTAATGTACTACTGTCATATAGAGGGACTAATGTACTACTGTCATATAGAGGGACTAATGTACTACTGTCATATAGAGGGACTAATGTACAACTGTCATATAGAGGGACTAATGTACTACTGTCATATAGAGGGACTAATGTACGACTGTCATATATCATCCCTGAGGTATTAATGTACTACTGTCATATATCATCCCTGAGGAACTAATGTACTACTGTCATATAGCATCCCTGAGGGACTAATGTACTACTGTCATATAGAGGGACTAATGTACTACTGTCATATAGAGGGACTAATGTACTACTGTCATATAGAGGGACTAACGTACTACTGTCATATAGCATCCCTGAGGGACTAATGTACTACTATCATATAGAGGGACTAATGTACTACTGTCATATAGAGGGACTAATGTACTACTGTCATATAGTATCCCTGAGTGACTAATGTACTACTGTCATATAGAGGGACTAATGTACTACTGTCATATAGAGGGACTAATGTACTACTGTCATATAGAGGGACTAATGTACTACTGTCATATAGAGGGACTAACGTACTACTGTCATATAGCATCCCTGAGGGACTAATGTACTACTGTCATATAGAGGGACTAATGTACTACTGTCATATAGAGGGACTAATGTACTACTGTCATATAGAGGGACTAATGTACTACTGTCATATAGAGGGACTAATGTACTACTGTCATATAGAGGGACTAAAGTACTACTGTCATATAGAGGGACTAATGTACTACTGTCACATAGAGGGACTAATGTACTACTGTCATATAGCATCCCTGAGGGACCAATGTACTACTGTCATATAGAGGGACTAATGTACTACTGTCATATAGAGGTACTAACATACTACTGTCATATATCATCCCTGAGGGACTAATGTACTACTGTCATATAGAGGGACTAACGTACTACTGTCATATAGCATCCCTGAGGGACTAATGTACTACTATCATATAGAGGGACTAATGTACTACTGTCATATAGAGGGACTAACGTACTACTGTCATATAGAGGGACTAATGTACTACTGTCATATAGAGGGACTAATGTACTACTGTCATATAGAGGGACTAATGTACTACTGTCATATAGAGGGACTAAAGTACTACTGTCATATAGAGGGACTAATGTACTACTGTCATATAGAGGGACTAATGTACTACTGTCATATAGAGGGACTAATGTACTACTGTCATATAGAGGGACTAATGTACGACTGTCATATATCATCCCTGAGGTATTAATGTACTACTGTCATATATCATCCCTGAGGAACTAATGTACTACTGTCATATAGCATCCCTGAGGGACTAATGTACTACTGTCATATAGAGGGACTAATGTACTACTGTCATATAGAGGGACTAATGTACTACTGTCATATAGAGGGACTAATGTACTACTGTCATATAGAGGGACTAATGTACTACTGTCATATAGAGGGACTAATGTACTACTGTCATATAGAGGGACTAATGTACTACTGTCATATAGAGGGGCTAATGTACTACTGTCATATAGAGGGACTAATGTACTACTGTCATATAGCATCCCTGAGGGACTAATGTACTACTGTCATATAGCATCCCTGAGGGACTAATGTACTACTGTCATATAGCATCCCTGAGGGACTAATGTACTACTGTCAAATAGCATCCCTGAGGGACTAATGTACTACTGTCATATAGAGGGACTAATGTACTACTGTCATATAACATCCCTGAGGGACTAATGTACTACTGTCATATAGAGGGACTAATGTACTACTGTCATATAGAGGGACTAATGTACTACTGTCATTTAGAGGGACTAATGTACTACTGTCATATAGCATCCCTGAGGGACTAATGTACTACTGTGATATAGAGGGACTAATGTACTACTGTCATATAGACTACTCTTGTAAGATAATTTTGTAACAACAAGAACAGTTAGTTTAACAGTTTAGATCAATGACATAAACTTACAATATTCTATCACAGCCATCAGGTTCTGGTAACAGTTGGTCTGTTGATAATTTCTGCTTTACAATGCCAACATTCTCCCCTAACGTCATCACTTCCCAGAGGAACACACCAAATGAGTAACTGCAAGAAAAACATACATAGACAGTATCAATCAATTTATCTTCAAATTAAACCATCCAATCATGTATCTTGAAATATTCCATGCTCCCTGTTATATTTGTCTCAATAAAGTCTCCCTGAAATAATAGTACTATGTGATGTAACAGTACCAACATCGTCACATCAAAAATATTATTGAGCAATCCAGTTTTGTTTTATGACACAATATCATACATTCCTGTTTCTATATACAGTCAAACCTGCTTTAGTGACCACCTCTATTAAGCAATAACTTGTATTAGGTGACCTGAATTCTAATTTCCATTCTAAGTGCATTTCATACTAATTAAACCTGTATTTAGCAATCACCTGTATTATGTGCCCCTATTTCACTGTTCCTTTGGAAGGTCACATAAGACATGCTTGACTGTACTTGATGCAATTTATCTGTAAACAAAAGAGCAATAAATTAACAACTTACATTTCTGATTTTGATGAAAAAAGCTGTTGTTTTATTGATTCTTCAGGTAACCATGGTAAGCAGTCATCTGGTAACTGAAAAAAACCAATCAAATACATGTATTAACAAGATTGGCATTTTTTTTATAATTACAGGTGAGATAAAAATTGTTACATATTCTTTATATTCTACCTCATAAAACCTAATTGGTAAAGTCTATAGGATTTAAAATGCTGTCTAAGGATATTATTGTCTTTTTCACTAAATTTATAATATGTTGACCCTAAATTCTGACTAAAACATAAAAGCAACAAAAATACACATTTATTTAGTTTAGGGTTTGGGTTATGGTGTTTAACACCACTTTCAACTTTTTGATCAGTTTTATTGGTGGAGGAAACCGGAGTATCCGGAGAAAGCCACCGACCTGCTGCAAGTCACTGACAAACTTTATCACATAATGTTGTATCGGGTACACCTTACCTGTGTGGGATTCGAACTCACAACGTTAGTGGCGATAGGCACTGATTGCATAGGTAGTGGTAAATCCAACTACCATACACCACGACTTTATTGTTTGGTTATACAGAGGATGATACATACATAAAAATAGTCATAGTGATTTTTCTTTTTTAAATTATCTTTAATATCCCTTTCAAGATTTTCGTTGGATCAAATTCAATAAATTCAATTTCAAAGCCTCTTGTATAACTGTCAAAGTCAAAATCAGTTATAATCCCCCTTTTTTAACAAACATACCTGTGACAATCTAATTTCCTCTGTTTCTGATTGGATATTTACAGCATAAAAAAAGTTTCCAATCTTACTTCTTTTATTTTCATCTAAGAAGATGTTGTTTGCAGCAATATGTCTGTGAAGAATCTGTCATAGAAATTAACATTAAAATATAAGAACCAACAAATGCACAATTTGTTTCACAGGGCACTTAAAAAAACTAGAGGCTCACATGAGCCTATATTGCCCACTTGGTAAAGGAGATGCTGATTGTAGCAATATGTCTGTGAAGAATCTGTTATAGAAATCAACATTAAAAGTTAAGAACAAACTTTAATCTTAATTTCACAATGCTGCTTAATGTCAAATACAATATATTTCCATTCCTGATTCTTAAAAATACTGAATCTCCTTATCACAATGATAATTCAAGCAACTTACAAATGCATTCCAATATCAGATTTTAAAGAAAAACTTTTTTTAAAAGTTACCTCATTGTACTACATGTTGAACATTTGACCAGGAATCAGACCTTGTATACATTGAACTATTTATTTCTATATGATTTATAAATCTTCATTTCCTAGGGAAATTTCATGTCAATTATAATTATATTTTTATTGCTGTCTGTTGATACTACTCCTGTAACATCCCACAGATCCAGGGGTCTTCGTTCATGTCATTTGTGCAAGCTAATAAGTTTTTCAAAATGGTGACCATTGTCATTTATACTTCCATTTCCATTACTTGTTCTTATGATAATCATTTCTTTTTAGTCTCCTCAGACTATGAAAATATTTGACCCCAGGAAACAAGCTCCTTAAGACTTTGGGACCTTCATTTGTAGAAATATTATTTTTTCTAAAGATTTACTTAATATTGCCCTCTCAGTCTCCCCACTTCTACTATCCTCTCTCGATTGAGGATCAATATCATTTGTATAAATACTTCCCAGTGATGATGCCTGCTAAGCTTGGTCCATCTAGTTGAGCAGTTTGTTTTTCAAGACAAGATTAAAACATGAAAAATTTAACGATAGTGGAAGACATCAGAATGGACGTCCATTGATACTAAAAATTCATTTGGCCTTTGGCCATGTGAGCTAAAAAGGCTCATTCACCTGTAATAATAAGCTTAAATACAAAAGAAATAATGAATATGAGAAAAGAATGGCCAAACAAATCTCAATTTTATGTCGATATCACAGATGTTGAGACAAAAAATGATTATCTTTATAAATTTTAATTCCAATTTAAATTGGTGGTCACACTTTGAGGTTGAACTAGACAACCATTTTAATCTGAAACTGGTATTACTGCGAGCACAGCTCACTAAGATATACCCCCCGCTCCCCACATCTGTCCAACCTATTTCCATAACCAAAACATTACTGATTGTTCCGACCAAGAATGAAAGGGACCCTCCTCTCTTTACCGGTAAGCTGCTGATAAAATTTCAAAACATTCTGAGAAACACTACTCAAGTTATCATACGACATAGGGCGAAAATCCAATTTTCCGTCATATCAAGTCCAATAACTCAGGAACGGCAAAAGTGAAAATCGTCAAAAATGAAAGGAATCCTGCTCTCTTCACCGGTAAGCTGCTGATAAAATTTCAAAACATTCTGAGAAACACTACTCAAGTTATCATACGACATAGGGTAAAAATCCCATTTTCAGTCATATCAAGTCCAATAACTCTGGAACGGCAAAAGTGAAAATCGTCCAAAATGAAAGGGATCCTCCTCTCTTCACCGGTAAGCTGCTGATAAAATTTCAAAACATTCTGAGGAATACTACTCAAGTTATCATACGACATAGGGTAAAAATCCTATTTTCCGTCATATCAAGTCCAATAACTCTGGAACGGCAAAAGTGAAAATCGTCAAAAATGAAAGGGATCCTTCTCTCTTCACCGGTAAGCTGTTGATCCAATTTCAAAACATTCTGAGAAACACTACTCTAGTTATCATACGACATAGGGTAAAAATCCTATTTTCCGTCATATCAAGTCCAATAACTCTGGAACGGCATAAGTGAAAATCGTCAAAAATGAAAGGGATCCTCCTCTCTTCATCGGTAAGCTGCTGATAAAATTCCAAAACATTCTGAGAAACACTACTCAAGTTATCATACGACATAGGGTAAAAATCCTATTTTCCGTCATATCAAGTTCAATAACTCTGGAACGGCAAAAGTGAAAATCGTCAAAAAAGAAAGGGATCCTCCTCTCTTCACCAGTAAACAGCTGATAAAATTTTAAAAGATTCTAAGAAACACAACTCAAGTTATTGTATGACATAGGATTTGTCTACAGATGGACGGACGGACGGACGGACAGACGGACATGGTGAAACCAATATATCCCCTACAACTTCGTTGCGGGGGGCATAAAAAAGGAAATAAATATAATATATGTACCTTTCTATACAATAAATACTCCAGTCCACTAACCACACCTAAACAACATTTCATTAACTCGTCCCGGTTTGTCTTCAGTATGGTTGGTGTGTGCTCCCAACAAGACTGGGCCATATTTCTTAGATAAGATAACATTACACCACTTTCACATAACTCAAGCATGCAGAAGGAATATCCTGAATAAAAAAAAACCAAGATAGATAACTCTGTTATGATACAGTGAAGCTTTAACATGTAAGGAATGTCCTGAATACAAACACAAGATAAATAACTGTTATGATAGTGAAACTTTAACATGTAAGGAATGTCCTGAATAACAAAATCAAGATAGATAACTCTGTTATGATACAGTGAAGCTTTAACATGTAAGGAATGTCCTGAATAACAAAAACAAGATAGATAACTCTGTTATGATACAGTGAAGCTTTAACATGTAAGGAATGTCCTGAATACAAACACAAGATAAATAACTGTTATGATAGTGAAACTTTAACATGTAAGGAATGTCCTGAATAACAAAAACAAGATAGATAACTCTGTTATGATACAGTGAAGCTTTAACATGTAAGGAATGTCCTGAATAACAAAAACAAGATAGATAACTCTGTTATGATACAGTGAAGCTTTAACATGTAAGGAATGTCCTGAATAACAAAAACAAGATAGATAACTCTGTTATGATACAGTGAAGCTTTAACATGTAAGGAATGTCCCAAATAACAAAAACAAAATAGATAACTCTGTTATGATACAGTGAAGCTTTAACATGTAAGGAATGTCCCAAATAACAAAAACAAAATAGATAACTGCTATGATACAGTGAAACTTTAACATGCAAGGAATGTCCTGATACAAACACAAGATAGATAACTCTATTATGATACAGTGAGACTTTAACATGTAAGGAATGTCCTGAATAAAAAAAACAAAATAGATAACTGTGGTATGATACAGTGAAACTCTAACAAACAGATTTACTGTCAAACCTCTTCATGTTGAAGTGGAAGGAACCCATGATTTTATTTCAAAATATCCTAATTTTCTAGCTATTGTAGAAAATTAAACTGAAATCTGTTCTGAATAGAATTTTTTTACTTTGAGTCATTTTTTGTAAAGGGTTATGAGTCTTTAACACCACTTAAATAATATTTTAGTGATATCCCCTTATCTAGATTTTAATCTACAGAGATTTTTTTCACTGTGCTCCACTTGGGTGGACTTTCAATCTTGAGTTTTTTCTATCTATCTAAAAGCTGTATATCTATACATTTTTGATGTCATGGAATAAACTTGGTCATGATTTTTAAGACTTTAACATCTCTCTGCCTTTTATTCTATTATTTGGCATAACTTTACCTGCATTGTTTCCAGTTCCCAGAAAGAAAACAATATTTTTCTGTTTTGGTAAAGATTTAAGAATCTCAACATCTCTATTAAAATCTTCAATGTCTTTATGATCACTTTCTACAAGTAAGTGGAATTAAATGCCTTGTAAAGAATTATGTATCAACATTACAAATATACAAAATTTGACATTTACTTTTTGTTGAAGAGGAAAGAAAAAAAAGTAATTATCTCTCCTTTTCCTTTTGTCAAATTCCCCCCCCCCCCTTTTTTCCTTTTGGCAAATTAACTCCCCTTTTTTTGGAAATCAAAACATCCATCCATTGACATATTCCAACACCACTTATCTTACCTACAATGGCTACATGATTAACTGCTTGTAAACTTTTTTTTTGCTATACATGTAAATAACTGTAACACATGAAGTTAAACAATGATCAATCAATCAGTATTCATGGCACAAAGGGAGGTAATTCTAAATTATATGTCACATTGAACAAACCTCCATTTACAGGAATCAGTTTTATAGTAAACATTATAAAAAATTCCAAAAAGCAACGAATTCATAAAAATTCTGACATGAAGCACAGGATCAGAAACAAATGTAGTTTTGTATATAAATTAAATGATATTGGAATGAAAACTTATCATACCTTAGCTCTTACATGTGCTTCAAAAATATGTTTAATAGTATAAATAACTAGAGGCTCAGTGGGCTGAGCCTGTGTTGCTCACCTTTCATTCTGCTTTGAGGAAACTTAATACAGAACCTTCTATAGGTGCTTCCTACCAAATTTCAGTTCATATGGCTAAGCAGTTACAGAGAAGAAGATTTTTAGAAATCGACTAATCAGAAACAAGAATGGCCTGTGGCGGCCATGTTTATCAACGGATCGGAACTAAATGAGCAATCTTTAGAGAAGACCTTCCATAGATGCTTCCTACCAAGTTTCACTTCATTTGGCTGAGGGGTTTCAGAGGAGAAGATTGTGAAACATTAACGGACGATAGACGCCAAGTGATGGCAAAAGCTCATATTGCCTTTGGCAAGGTGAGCTAAAAATGTAGTAAACACTTGACTTTTGCAAGAAATGTTTTGCTAAAAAAATATACACTGAACCATTCTGGATAAATATTACACAGAAGAAAACAGTCAATTATATATGCATTTGCTTTTCATAAGTCAAAGGAACAATAAATACTATTCATAACTTATATCATGGAAAAATCAGGCTGCTTACTATTTGGTTTGGTTTTATGCTGTTTAACGCCACTTTCAAAAACATTTCAGTTATATCGTGATGTTCAATTTCATTGGTGAAGAAAATCACTGACCTAATAAATGCAAGTCACTGATAAACTTTATCACTTACTATTTGGTAAAATCCTGATCATAACTGGTGATGTCCTGTAGGTATTACAGTACTTGCCAAACTTGATCTGAAATCTCTGTCCTGTGACTATTACAGGGTATAACTGTAAATCTGCAGGGTCTATGGTACTTTCTACTATATGATGTCCTATGGTTGGTTGTATGGTCTGAAAACAAAATTTGCTGGTTGTCTGAATATATAATAAAGATGTGGATATAAGTTAATGTTGGAAACTCTATGCAATAATCAAAGGTTGCAGAATAGTTGGTTTTTTTTATATAAACAGCATCAAATTTTACTATCCACTCTGTTCGTTGCAAGAAAAGCACTTTGCTTAATAATTTACAGAGAAGATGTCATTGGTCATGACAGTGCCTATTGAAAAAGAGGCCTGGGTAGCCTATTGGTTAACACCTTTAACTTCTGACCAAAAGCCAAACAACACTTACATGTCCCCACCTCAAGAGTTAAAAAAAAGTTACAAGATACCTACTTATGGGTGGTGCTTTCACAGGTTAGTCCTAAATAACTGTTGGTGTTTTCCTACACCATTAAGTCTGGTAGATAGAATATTACTGAAAAATTGCTACAGTGTCCAAAAAAACTTCAATTACAAAAAACACATTCTCTTTCAGAAATTAAAGCTAAAACATACAGTTAGTAAGCAGGAATTGTATTTTTCTGTGCAATCAACCATTGCATATACATGATGTCCCATTTTCACATTTCAATAATTTATATAAATATATCTCATTAAAACCCCAAATGATGACCAATACATATTAAACCAAATTAGAATGATGATTTCTGCTACATGAGTTTTAGTGTTATAGGTTATGGATGTTTAGCATCACATTCAACCAGGGCTCGGGTGGCTCAATGAGTTAGGTAGTTGGATTACCTAACAACTCATACAAGCCTTGGTAATGGATCATAACAAAATGTGCACTCTTTAGAGAGGACCTTCCATAGTTGCTTCCTACTATTACTAAGTTTCAGTTCATTTGGCTGATGGGTTTCAGAGGAGAAGATTAAAATGTGAAAAGTTAACAGATGATAGACAACAAACGACGGATGCCAAGTGATGCCAAAAGACCACATTGCCTATGGCAAGGTGAGCTAAAAAGAATATTAAAATGTGAATACATGTATTACATGTACCTACATGTAATGTATAGTATAAACATGTTACACTATATCAGAATATGTTAATTTCTAAGGGAGATAATGGCAAGTGTTATCTTTCTTTTAACAGCTTAATGCAAGAGTTATCTCCCTTTTAACCGTTTACTACAATGGAGAAGTTTTTTTTAGAAATGAACCAATCAGAAACAAGAATTGCCTGTTGCGGCCATGTTTGTTGACCGATCAGGACAAAATGTGCAAACTTTATAGAGGACCTCCCATAGATGCTTCCTACCAAGTTTCGATTCATTTGGACAAACGGTTTCAGAGGAGAAGATTTAAAAAAATCGGCCAATCAGAAACAAGAATTGTCTGTGACGGTCATGTTTGTTAACAATGAACATTCTTTATAGAGGACCTTCCATAGATGCTTCCTACCAAGTTTCGGTTCATTTGGCCGAGCGGTTTCAGAGGAGAAGATTTTAAATAATCGGCCAAACAGAAACAAGAATTGCCTGTGGTGGCCATGTTTGTTAATAGATAGGGACAAAATGAGCAATTTTAGAGAGGACCTTCCATAGATGCTTCCTAACAAGTTTTAGTTCATTTGGCGGAGAGGTTTCAGAGGAGAAGATTAAAATGCGAAAAGTTAACGGACGACAGACGACGGACGACAAGTGATGACAAAAGCTCACATTGCCTTTGACAAGTTGAGCTAAAAATGGTGCACTGGACTCGCAGCCACAAGTGATAAAGTTTACCAGTTGCTTGCCCATGGTCGGTGGTTCTCTCCGGGTACTCCGACTTCTTCCACAACTAAAACTGGTCGCCATGATATAGCTGAAATATTGCTGAAAGTGGCACTAAAAAAATAAATAAATAAATAAATCATAATAAAAATCACCACATTTAAGCAAATTTCAGTAAATATTATGGCACAAGCAGTTAGTTTTATTCTTTGGATGAATTTCTTAAACTTTTGTACCTGACAAAAACCAGTAACTTGCTGGAAGCCACTGACAAACATAATGACATACAGTTGTATCAAGTACCGATCCACCTCAACATCAACACTTTAGTGGCAATAGACTCTCATTGTATAAGTAGATGAAAATCTAAACACACAGCCACTAAGGCTCAATAACTACACCTATATGAAGTCAAAATGAATTTAAAAAAAAATCAAAATTACCTCCATTTCAATGCCTGGTGTATCATGATCAGCTAAGTTACTTTTTCTTGTCTTTGTACATAAACTGAAATTTGTCTTTCTGCGTACAATTATAAATACAACAACAATAATTCCAATAGTTAATACAATTGATACAGAAACACTACTGGCTATAGCAATGGTATCAGTATTATTGGCACTGTTACTGGTGGGATACAATGGAACAACATCTACAAAAATATTAAGAGGTTAATATACAGGTTTACAAGACAATGTGGATGAATATAGAAATAGCTGGAAATGTGTCGAAATAAAGAAAACTAGAGGCTCAGTGGGCTGAGCCTGTGTCGCTCACCATTCATTCTGCTTTGAGGAAACTTAATACAGAACCTTCCATACATGTAGATGCTTCCTACCAAGTTTCGGTTCATATGGCTAAGCAGTTTCAAAGGAGAAGATTTTTAAGGAATCGACCAATCAGAAACAAGAATTGCATGTGGTGGCCATGTTTGCTAACCGATCGGGATGAAATGAGCAATCTTCATAGAGGACATTCCATAGATGATTCCTACCAAGTTTCGGTGGTAGCCATGTTTGCTAACTGATCGGGACGAAATGAGCAATCGTCATAGAGGACATTCCATAGATGCTTCCTACCAAGTTTTGGTTCATTTGGCCAAGCAGTTTCAGAAGACCATGTTTGGTAATGGATCATAACAAAATGTGCACTCTTTAGAGAGGTCCTTCCATAGATGCTTCCTACCAAGTTTCAGTTCATTTGGCTGAGGGTTTTCAGAGGAGAAGATTAAAATGTGAAAAGTAAACAGACGACAGATGACGGACACCAAGTGATGGCAAGGTTTGCTAAAAAGAATATTAAAATGTGAATAGCTACTTAAAATGTATAGAATACACATGTTACACTATATCAGCATTATTTAATTTCTATAGACAAGAGTTATCTTTCTTTTAACAGAGGAGAAGATTTTTTTTAGAAATCAGCCAATCAGAAACAAGAATTGCCTGTTACAGGCATGTTTGTTAAGCAATCTTTATAGAGGACCTTCCATAGATGCTTCCTACCAAGTTTCGGTTCTTTTGGCCAAGTAGTTTCAGAGGAAAAGATTTAAAAAAAATCGACCAATCAGAAACAAGAATTGCCTGTGTTGGCCATGTTTGTTAATGGATCAGGACAAAATGTGCAATCTTTAGAGAGGACCTTCTATAGATGCTTCCTACCAAGTTTCAGTTCATTTGGCTAAGGGGTTTCAGAGGAAAAGATTAAAATGTGAAAAGTTAAAGGATGACAGATGACAGACGACAGACAATGTACGCCAAGTGATGGCAAAAGCTCACATTGCCTTAGGCAAGGTGAGCTAAAAAGAAAATAGACATGACATATGTGTACACAATTCAAGTTCCAAACCTTGGAATTTGTTGTGGAACATTAAGCAATGAAAAATCAATCAAACAAAACCTTGGTTTGGAAATTCTATTAAAAATATCTTAATTTTTAATTAGGATAATGGATAATTCAAACATTTACTTTTAGATTTTATTATTAGGCAAAAAAAACCAGAACCCTTTCTAAATATTAGTAAATTACAATGTACATTTAACACAAATCCATGGAAACTGAACTCTGGAAAAAGATAGACATTCTTGAGGCTATATCTAAATGATATTTTCTACTTAGATTTTACCTTGACATAATGAACCAGTATAACCAACAGCACATCCAAAATGACATTCTCCAGTTTTAGTATCACAAACTTCATCTCTACAAAATGAACAACTAGAAGCACAATTTTCACCATAGGTTCCTGATGGACAAACTGTAATGAGAGAAAAAATACTTTAATGGCTTTTCTACCGTGGGAGAGTTTGTATTGTCAGTCAACCTGTTACTATTGTTATGCAATGTGATGTGTAGCTACACTGTAGAATAAAACATGCAAATTATATGATTTCTATAAAAACACACTTTCAAGAGTTTTAATTGCTACATATAAAATGTACATGTACATGCAAATGATGTTGCTGTTTTAAACAATATAAGAGTACATTCCTGACTGTTGTATGGTGTACAGTATGTCAATGGCTACTGTGATTACAAATTAAATCTGCTAAGTACGATAGTACAAGTGTATGTACTGTACATGCTGCTTCACCTTCAGAGTGGTATACAATCTCCATGGTGATAGTAAAAGTACAGGTATTTATCTTGTGACAAACTGATGTTTGTGTAGTCAGTATTCATGATGGTCATCATACATTAAGGACATTCATAAAAAAATTATTGGCTTGCTGTTTCCAGATCTAGACAAGCCCACCAAAATCTGTTCTACCAAAAATATTTTATTGCTTGTCGAGTTTTGAAATAATTTCTTACTATTTTCAGAATGTCTTTACTATAAAAACATATTGGTTTTTTTTTGTTTTTTTTTTTTTAAATCTTTGAAGAAGAAAAAATTAATAGCATACCTGTACATATACCTACCTACGTACAATATATTATGTATACCCATTTCTTAAATTGTGGGTTCAGAAATTATGTTTAAGCATGGCCTGTATAAGGAGAAGCTAACACTTTCAAACCTGATTTTCTTGTTAGAGTTTATACTGTCCAATCTGTTGTAACATGTTTGTCATCTACATGTTGTATTGTAAATTTTATGTTTTCACTTATATTGTTATACATTTTAATACATTAAGATAAAGATTTTTTTAAAACAATGTACTTATCCTTTATCATGCATACTAGTATACAACATGTGTTATCAATCAGGTACCTGAAGAATAAAGTTTATCTAAAAGTTTAAAGTAAAGGTAATACATTAATTCAATGATATTCAAAAATGAAAATAAAGGCTGTTTTTATAAAACAAAACATATTTCCCCCGTTACATGTATTATTAGTTTACCACATAATGTGACATTATAGCTAGTTTTTAAATTATGTGTTTTTTCAGTCATAAGATAAAAATATTAAACAAGCATATATATCACAAGGGTTAGGGAGATTTTTGTCATACTAGATACCATACATATAAAATAAATCTCCTTTACCTCTGTGATATATTTACCTTAATTTGTATTATGCTTGAATTTTTATTGAATAAAAAAATAAACACTTGCCATGATCACAATTTTCTCCATTCATTCCTAACACACATCCATAATAACAGACTCCATTTACAGGGTGGCAAGTTGAATTCTTACAGGTACTACATTCAAACTGACAAAACTGTCCATAATACCCATCAACACATCCTGCTGTACATTTACCATCAAAAGGATTACACATTGTGTTTAGACAGGTTTCACTGCAGTTCAGAGTACATTTGTTTCCATAATATCCATGGCTACAACCATCTGAGCATGCTCCATGAATCTTGACACATCTTTTATCTTTACAACCTTCACTACACCGTAGTTCACACAATGAACCGTAATAACCAGGCTGACACTTGTTACATGTTCCTAATTCTCTATGGCAACCTGCATCACAATTTTCTGGACATTTTATATCACAATGTGGACCGTAATATTTTAATTCACAACCATTTTGACACATTCCTGTCGTCTGGTCACATTGGTGATAGTTACAATTAGAACTGCATGTTTTATTACATGTGTCACCATAGTAACCATTCAAACATCCAGCGATACATCCACCATTCAGTTTATGACAGTAGGTATATCCATTGTAAACGCTGGACCTACAATGATCGCTGCATTTCTTGTCACAAATATCACCATACCAAGATGCTTCACAGTCTCCACATGTACCGTTGTGAAAGAATTGAGAACTATCAATACAATGTTCAGGATACTTCTGAGTGCAATATGATGAATACCATCCAGGTTTACATCCATGTAGACAGGTTCCATTTAAATAGCATGATGGCCCAACACATTCTCCACAAACCCACTGACATTGGTCTCCATAGTAACCAGATTTACAACCGTTTAGACAGACACCTGTTTTCATGTCACAATGGAGCTTACCTCCAGAACAATTATCACTACAATCCAAACAAGATCCTCTGTCATAGTTAAAATACATTCCAATATTACAAGCTGAACAAAATGTTTTTTTAAAGTAGTCCTCTGCACATGTGTAACAATTAGGGATCAAACATTGTTTATCACACCGTGAACCAAACCATCCAACTTCACACCCTATAGCACAATGTCCTGTACTACTATTACAATTACTTACTCCTCCAAGACAATGCTGGCTACACCCAACACAACTAAAGTTCTCAGGATACCAACCTGGAGAACATCGACCACATTTAGCTTCATCATTATGTGAATTAGCCAAAACACACTGTTCACAATTATTTATTGAACAAAGTCTATCACAGTTTGTGCCATAAAACCCCTGTTCACATCCACGGAAACAGATACCTGTGGTCTGGTTACACGAGCTGCTACCACCAATACATTTATCACTACAGTTCACACATTTATTTGCCAGGATACTATAAAACTTCCCTACACTACAAACGTCACAAATTGGTATGTAATAAAGCGCAGAAAAACCACATTTCAAGCAATGTTCAATGTCACAACGTTGTTGATAACATTTTCTCCCTATCCAGTGAGTTTTACAACCAAACACACAATCCCCAGCTGCATTACAACGGCCCAACAAACATTTATCACTACAAGTTTCTGTACATTGGTCACCATAAAATCTATCTTTACACCGATCACAAATTTGTGTGTTATTTTTAAAGGTATAACATTCTACACAATTAGGTATGTTGCATTGTTCTGAACATGTGTCTCCACTCCAGCCTGGTTTACACCCATATAAACAGGAACCAGTCAAAGAATCACAATGTGATTGTCCAATCAGGCAATTTATACTGCATGACTCTGAAATAAATGAGTAATAATGTTAGACTTGTAAATATGAGTCACATACATGTATATAGATTTATAAACAGACAAGACTGAATATAAATGTTCACAGTTCATATATGACAATTGCCAAATATAAGAAATAGGAATTTTTTGTAAGGAACCATCCCATGATTATTCATGCATAATTTGGGTTGAAACTAACTTTCTAGTTTCTGAGAAAAATTATATATTCACTTTCTAGTAGGGTCCAATGTTATAACTTTGTCCTGCAGTGGCAGTCACTATTGATTTCTGACTGAAAAAACTTTTTTTGTGGTCAAATAAGGAACTTTCTTCCATGACAAGGTGATTTGTGAAAAGTAAATATTTGAAATTTCAGCCAATCATAATTTGACTAGTATGACCATTTTATAAAATGTACAGGGTGGACGCCTTCTTACTTGTCCGGGGCTTTGGGCAAGTGGGTTAGCACGAAGACTGCTATCACCACTGAAGTTGTGATTTCGAATCCCACTCAGTTGAGGTGTACTCGATAGAACATTATGTGATAAAGTTTGTCAGTGACTTGCAACAGGTCTGTAGTTTTCTCTGGGCACTCTGGTTTCCTCCACCAATAAAACTGGCCTCCACAATATAACTGAAATATTGTTGAAAGTGGTGTTAAACACCACAACCATAGCCCTAACCCTCAAATGACAATTTGTAATTCTGGGTGAGGTTTGAAAGAAAAAGAAATTTCAAGCATATTATCCATATATATTTAAACCAAGCCTGATTAACTAGGTAGTTACTGCCATATTGGAAATTTGTCAATGAAGTTGCGAGTGAACAAAAATCAGACTTATCGAAAATTGAGGTTTGCAAATACTATATACCGGGTATACATTTCAAAAACAGTCATCTCTAAAAACCTAATATTGGTTATTTGGATTTGATTGCACAATTAATATTATTATTTAATGAGAAATGTACAAACATTTATATTATTTCTAAATAAAATAGACTATACATAAATTTGCTTAGAATAATGAACATAAAAGGAATTAATAGATGTGTTGTTTACATCTGCATTGCAAGGAAGGGAAATAATTTGTAATCGAACGTGTCTATCATCAGTGTCTTTCGAGTACACATTAAACTCCCCTGATTTATACATTATTAAGCCAAAACACTCCTCATTAAGAAATGGTACTCTTCCATTTCTGTAAGAAAAATGTAGGCATATAATGTGTAAAATTAATGGAATTCTCGTCAAAGAATGACATGCAGGCTTTCTGCCAGTCATTTATTTCCAAATTCTCAACATCACACCCTGTTGACAGCTTATGGACTGCATATAAGAATGGTGCCTTAATGTCCTAAGCTCCAACGTACCATCCAAAATGGCAACCGAGCAATATAGCCAGCCTTGGATCAACCGACAAATTAAACAGCTAACAAAAAGGAAACAGCGAGCCCACAATAGATACAAAAAGACTCAATCTGCCAAAGACTATGCCAACTACAAACATCTCAAGAATGTGGTACACAGCACAGGCACTCGAATTCCGGACCCCCCTTTTTCCTCATTTGGTCCCTCCCACGATTATGGTATGGATCTTTGTCTGGAAGTATATCTTTGAAACATTTAATGATTTATCCATATTTTACAACATTTCGTGTTACAACTCTCGTTCTACTAACTTTGTTTCTAGGTCCAGCTGCCGTATTACTTACCGGTATATATACATAAAGGTAAGAAACAATCGTCAAAATATGAAGAGGGAATCCTCGCTTCGACTTAATATTCTACAATAACGCGCCAGTTTTAAAAAGGACCTTCGCTTGTCCTCGTCTCAAAAATGATTTCCCTTCATTCCTATCTAGTTTATACGTACAAACAACAAATATTTATTGACGAAATTCAAGTTTATTCACGACGACACATCCAACTTTCCTCCACTCGTGCCCATTCAGGAGGTCAACCGAGCATATTTTGTTTCACGCAATTTCATTGGTCGGAAAGATTTTCGGAACTTTTTTAGCTTGTTCTTCGCTACGCACGGCCAATCCATTTCGTATCGAGAGGCCTATTAAGTGGGAGTTTTAAATAAGAACAAAAGAGTTTAAGTTTCAACAAAAATACTGTTATTTTGGCAAAACTTTCAAAGAACAAACACGAGAAGTACACGTCAGATTAAATCTAAGACTCTGTTGATGACCATTTTTTTAAAAAAAAAGGGGGGGGGGGGGGGGGGAAGAGTAGATGATGTTGTTAGGTATAGATTGGTTTGTTGTTGAAAGATTAAAGCAGAAAAGCGAAGCTGGTTGTTTCCAAGTATGTTGTTGGATTTTGTTTTATGTACAATTTATAGGATGTACATTTACCCATATCCATTCTTTTTTTCAGGTGAATAACATAATTAGAACTTTTCATGAGTATCGCAACAAAGTTTGATCTTTAATTCTTTCTGTAGCTGAAAGAAATATTATAAAAATTCTGGTTTGATCAACACACCTAAAATTGTGGATGTAAAAAAAAAAAAAAAGGGGGGGGGGTTAATTACTCACAAAAATGTTTTTGTACCAAGACATGTAATTTTTTGGGGTCTAATGTACTCTTTTTTTTGGGGGGGGGGAACAAAATCTGTGTTGTTTTTTTCTATTGGTTTATTGAAACATGAAGTACTAACTAGAGGCTCCCAGGAGCCTGTATAGCTCACCTGGGTATAATAACAACATCAGTCAATAAAACTTGATAACTTCGAAAAAAAAATTAACAAATGTAGCCTTCGTCATTGCAGACCCCTTCTACAAAAAAATGTGGGCAGGGGTTCCCCCTTTAATGTAAGTTATCAAAATTGCTGTAAAAAAACAGATATGTCAATGATTCTCAAAATTTAGCTTTTCCTACTTCACATTTTGTAATAGAGTTGCTTCCCTTTGATTATTTGAGTAACCAAAAGCAGTGAGTCAACAAACCAGAGGCTCCCAGGAGCCTGTAATCGCTCACCTGGATCAAAGCTGCTTTCAATAACAACGCAACTGCACTGTGGCGGCCATCTTGGCGGGAGAGCGCAACTGCCGGACACCATTTTGGAAGAGGACCATCCAATGACTATTCCATCAAAGTTTGGTTTTAATTGAGCTACTGGTTCCAGACAAGATGGTTTTTATGTGAATTTCCCATAGGGTCCTATGTTAAACTAAGTACAGCTGTGCAGCCATCTTGGTCAGAGGGCGGGACCACCAGACACAAATTTGGTTCAGCGGTTTCAGAGGAGAAGATTTAAATGTGATCTTTTATCAAAATATGCCTAATTTGAATAATCGATATAAATCGTCTGAAAGAAAAATTTCAAAAAAAACCCCCGAACATATGCTAAACTACTCCTTGCCATGTAGCTGCAGTTCAAATTTGAGCTCATTTTGACTTATACTAAAGGAGCAATGGACATTTGAAGAAATTTCTATTTTTTGTAACAGCGGCCATCTTGAATGGAGGGCGGGGCTGTTGGACAACATTTTGAAAGGGACCCACCCAGGGACCATCCCTGCCAGGTTTGGTTTAATTTGGTTCAGCGGTTTCAGAGGAGAAGATTTAAATGTGATCTTTTATCAAAATATGCCTAATTTGCATAATCGGTATATATCGGCTGAAAGAAAAATTTCACAGAAAATCCCGGAATATATGTTAAACTACTCCTTGCCATGTAGCTGCAGTTAAAATTTCAGCTCATTTTGACTTACACTAAAGCAGCAATGGACAATTAAAATTGCATCCCCCCATTTTTCTATTTTTAGCTTGGTGGCCATCTTGGTTGGAAGTCGGGATCACCGGACACAATTTTGAAAGGGGGCCATCCAAGAATCATTTCAGCAAAGTTTGGTTGAGATTGGCTCAGTAGTTTCAGAGGAGAAGATTTTTTTTAAATTTCATCCCCCCTTTTTTCTAATTTGCATAATCGGTCAAAATCGGCAAAAGTTCAAAGTTCATAAAAAATCCTGTCATACTTGCTGAAAAGCTCATCATTATGCTTATACAGTTCAAATTTGGGCACATTCTGGCTTAAAATAGAGCAGTTTTGGCCATTTGAAGAAATTTCTATTTTTAGTAACAGCGGCCATCTTGAATGGAGGGCGGGGCTGTTGGACACAATTTTGAAAGGGACCCACCCAGGGACCATCCCTGCCAGGTTTGGTTTAATTTGGTTCAGCGGTTTCAGAGGAGAAGATTTAAATGTGATCTTTTATCAAAATATGCCTAATTTGCATAATCGGTATATATCGGCTGAAAGAAAAATTTCACAGAAAATCCCAGAGTATATGTTAAACTACTCCTTGCCATGTAGCTGCAGTTAAAATTTCAGCTCATTTTGACTTACACTAAAGCAGCAATGGACAATTAAAATTTCATCCCCCCTTTTTTCTATTTTTAGCTTGGCGGCCATCTTGGTTGGAAGTCGGGATCACCGGACACAATTTTGAAAGGGGGCCATCCAAGGACCATTCCACCAAAGTTTGATTGCAATTGGTCCAGTGGTTTCTGAGAAGAAGATTAAAATGTGAAATGTTGACGGACGGACGACGGACGAAAAGTGATGACAATAGCTCACATGGCCTAAAAACCAGGTGAGTTAAAAATGCATTTCAAGAGGAATAATTCTTCACAGTTGTCACACATTTTTAACTGCTGGAAATTTTTTGTAGATCTTGACATGCTGAACATTTTTGCAGTTTAAACTTTCCCTCTATCTCTAATAGTTTTTGAGATATAAGATGATAGTATTAAAATTGAGAACATTTTGATGAAAAAAGGGCAATAACTCCAAAATGGGTAATTGGATTTACTTCAAAATTGCAGGGTAGGAAGATCTTGACATGCTGCAAATTTTTGCAATTTAAACTTAACCTTTATCTCTTATAGTTTTTGAAATATAAGACGAAAAGTATTATTTTTTTTTATAAATTTGATGAAAAAAGGGCAAGAACTCCAAGATGGGTAATCAGATTTACTTCAAAATTGCAGGTAAAAAAAAAAATTGATCGCAGGGTCGAACCGCCAGACACATTTTTGGAAGAGAACCATCCAATGACTATTTCATCAAAATTTTGTTCTTATTGAGCAAATGGTTTCAGACAAAAAGATTTTTATGAGAATTTCCCATAGGGTCCTATCTTAAATTAAGTTTGGCTGTGGCGGCCATCTTGGTCGGTGTTCTGAAATGACGGACACAATTTTGGAAGAGGACCACCCAAGAATCATTTCAGCAAAGTTTGGTTGAGATTGGCTCAGTAGTTTCAGAGGGAAGATTTTTTTTAAATTTCATCCCCCCTTTTTTCTAATTTGCATAATCGGTTAAAATGCTCATCATTATGCTTATACAGTTCAAATTTTGGCACTTTCTGGATAAAAATAGAGCAGTTTTGGCCATTTGAAGAAATTTCTATTTTTAGTAATGGCGGCCATCTTGGATACAGGACGGCGCTGACGGACACATTTTTGAAAGGGGACCACCTAAGGATCATCTCAGCAAAGTTTGATTGAGATTGGCTCAGTAGTTTCAGAGGAGAAGATTTTTTTTTAATTCCATCCCCCCTTTTTTCTAATTTGCATAATCGGTCAAAATCGGCAAAAGTTCAAAGTTCATAAAAAATCCCGTAATATATGTTAAAAAGCTCATCATTATGCTTATACAGTTCAAATTTGGGCACTTTCTGGCTTAAAATAGAGCAGTTTTGGCCATTTGAAGAAATTTCTATTTTTAGTTATGGCGGCCATCTTGGGTACAGGACGGCGCTGACGGACACATTTTTGAAAGGGGACCACCTAAGGATCATTTCAGCAAAGTTTGGTTTAGATTGGCTCAGTAGTTTCAGAGGAGAAGATTTTTTTTTCATTTCATCCCCCCTTTTTTCTAATTTGCATAATCAGTCAAAATCGGTAAAAGTTCAAAGTTCATAAAAAATCCCGTAATATATGTTAACCAGAGGCTCTCATAAGCCTGTATCGTTCACCTGGTTATAAAAAAAAAACCAATTGGTCCTATGTAAAAACTATGTCCTGCAGTGGTAGTCATCTTGGAATTACGATCAACATAAAAAACACAGTTTGTAAAGGACCTTCCAATGATTGATGCATAGTTTAGGTTCAATCAGTGGTACGATCAACATAAAAAACACAGTTTGTAAAGGACCTTCCAATGATTGATGCATAGTTTAGGTTCAATCAGTGCAATAGCTTCAGAGAAGAAGATATTTTTGTATTTTCCCCGATATGGTCCTGTGTTAATACTATGACCTGTGGTGGCAGCCATCTTGGATTTCCGATCGGCATAAAAAACAGAGGACCTTCCAATGATCATTCCTGGGCAGTTTGGTTTCAGAGAAGAAGTGTTTTGAAACATTTTCCCCATAGGGTCCAATGTTAAACTAAGTCCTGTCGTAGCTGCCATTTTGAATTTCATATCAGAACAAAAAAAGTAAAGTTTGTAGAGGACCATCCAATGAACATTCATGTACAGTTTGGCTTTAATCATATTTGTAGTTTCTGAGAAGAAGGCATTTGAACATTTTCCCATAGGGTCCAATGTTAATCTATGTCCTGCGGTGGTGGCCATCTTGGATATCCGATCGGCATAAAAAACACACAACTTGTAGAGGACCTTCCAATGATCATTCCTGGGCAGTTTGGTTTCAATTATCCAAGTGGTTTCAGAGAAGAAGCTTTTTGAAACATTTTCCCCATAGGGTCCAATGTTAAACTAAGTCCTGCCGTAGCTGCCATTTTGAATTTCATATCGGAACAAAAAACGTAAAATTTGTAGAGGACCATCCAATGAACATTCATGTACAGTTTGGCTTTAATAATATTTGTAGTTTCTGAGAAGAAGGCATTTGAACATTTTCCCATAGGGTCCAATGTTAATCTATGTATTGCGGTGTCGGCCATCTTGGATTTCCGATCGACATAAAAAACACAGAATTTGTAGAGGACCTTCCAATGATCATTCCTGGGCAGTTTGGTTTCAATTGTCCGATTGGTTTCAGAGAAGAAGCGTTTTGAAACATTTTCCCCATAGGGTCCAATGTTAAACTAAGTCCTGCCGTAGCCGCCATTTTGAATTTCATATCGGAACAAAAAACGTACAGTTTGTAGAGGACCATCCAATGAACATTCATGTACAGTTTGGCTTTAATAATATTTGTAGTTTCTGAGAAGAAGGCATTTGAACATTTTCCCATAGGGTCCAATGTTAATCTATGTATTACGGTGGCGGCCATCTTGGATTTCCGATCGGCATAAAAAACATATATTTGTAGAGAGCCTTCCAATGATCATTCCTGGGCAGTTTGGTTTCAACTGTCCTAGTGATTTCAGAGAAGAAGCGTTTTGAAACATTTTCCCCATAGGGTCCAATGTTAAACTAAGTCCTGCCGTAGCTGCCATTTTGAATTTCATATCGGAACAAAAAACGTAAAGTTTGTAGAGGGCCATCCAATGAACATTCATGTACAGTTTGGCTTTAATAATATTTGTAGTTTCTGAGAAGAAGGCATTTGAACATTTTCCCATAGGGTCCAATGTTAATCTATGTATTGTGGTGGCGGCCATCTTGGATTTCCGATCGACTTAAAAAACATAAACTTTGTAGATGACCTTCCAATGATCATTCCTGGGCAGTTTGGTTTCAATTGTGCAAGTGGTTTCAGAGAAGAAGCATTTTGAAACATTTTCCCCATAGGGTCCAATGTTAAACTAAGTCCTGCCGTAGCCGCCATTTTGAATTTCATATCGGAACAAAAAACGTAAAATTTGTAGAGGATCATCCAATGAACATTCATGTACAGTTTGGCTTTAATAATATTTGTAGTTTCTGAGAAGAAGGCATTTGAACATTTTCCCATAGGGTCCAATGTTAATCTATGTATTGTGGTGGCGGCCATCTTGGATTTCCGATCGACTTAAAAAACACACAACTTTGTAGATGACCTTCCAATGATCATTCCTGGGCAGTTTGGTTTCAATTGTGCAGTGGTTTCAGAGAAGAAGCGTTTTGAAACATTTTCCCCATAGGGTCCAATGTTAAACTAAGTCCTGCCGTAGCCGCCATTTTGAATTTCATACCGGAACAAAAAACGTAAAGTTTGTAGAGGACCATCTAATGAACATTCATGTACAGTTTGGCTTTAATAATATTTGTAGTTTCTGAGAAGAAGGCATTTGAATATTTTCCCATAGGGTCCAATGTTAATCTATGTCCTGCGGTGGCGGCCATCTTGAATTTTCGATCGGCATAAAAAAACCATAAACTTTGTAGAGGACCTTCCAATGACTATTCCTGGGCAGTTTGGTTTCAATTGTCCTAGTGGTTTCAGAGAAGAAGCATTTTGAAACATTTTCCCCATAGGTTCCAATGTTAAACTAAATCCCTTTACCATATGTTCTATTTTTAGTAACAGCGGCCATGTTGGTTGGTGCACGGCATCACCGGACACAATTTTGAAACTAGACACCCTAGTGATGATTCAGACCAAGTTTGGTTTCCATTGGTCTAGTACTTTTAGAGGAGAAGATTTTTGAAAAAGTTTACGACGTACGACGACGACGGACGCCAAGTGATGGCAATAGCTCAAAATGCACACCTTCATGTTTTACTTATTTTAACTGTTTAAATCAAAACTGGGCATCAGAAATTGCATTAAGAGGGGGGTTTTTTCTTGTTTTTTTTTATTTTTTTTTTTTGGGGGGGTCATTAATTATTTGTGATGTACAAAAATGTTGACCCCCCCATGTAAATTAAAGAATATTTTTTTCTTTCCTATGTTTTTTGCAAAGGCCATTACAGTTGGAATTTTACACGTATCTCCCTAAACAGAAAAGAAATACAAAGAGTAGTTCTAATCCCTTTAATGCAAAAATTTCTTTTGAGGCATATTTACATATACCTGTTTCTAAGGCAGAAGAGGGGAATTATGAGAGTTACAATTTACAAGGGGTTTACTTATGTACACTGTCTTTTTGTTGTTGCTGGGATAGGGGTTGAGGAGTGTTAACTAATTTTTATTTTTTGACAAGCCTAAAAAGGAGATTTTTTTGCTTTATGATAAATAGTGTCCCTTTCTCTATGATCATTTCAGTGATCAAATGGTCATCCGTCAAAATTTATGCTTGAAGTGCATTTTTTTTTCTGGTGCCTATATAACACATTGGCTGAAAAGGTTTACTTTCCACTTTTATTCTTATTTAAAACTCCCACTTAATAGGCCTCTCGATACGAAATGAATTGGCCGTGCGTAGCGAAGAATAAGCTAAAAAAAGTTCCGAAAATCTTTCCGACCAATGAAATTGCGCGAAACAAAATATGCTCGGTTGACCTCCTGAATGGGTCGTCGAGAATAAACTTGAATTTCGTCAATAAATATTTGTTGTTCGTACGTATAAACTAGATAGGAATGAAGGGAAATCATTTTTGAGACGAGGACAAGCGAAGGTCCTTTTTAAAACTGGTGCGTTATTGTAAAATATCGAGTCGAAGCGAGGATTCCCTCTTCGTATTTTGAAGATTGTTTCTTACCTTTATGTATATATAAGTAATACGGCAGCTGGACCTAGAAACAAAAGTTAGTAGAACGAGAGAGTTGTAACACGAAATGTTGTAAAATATGGATAAATGGTTCAAAGATATACTTCCAGACAAAGATCCATACCATAATCGCGGGAGGGACCAAATGAGGAAAAAGGGGGTCCGGAATTCGAGTGCCTGTGGTACACAGTACTTGCATTAAGCGGTACAATGAGTATGTCAATGACAAGTCACATTATAATGGATGAGAACCATAAGCCAAAACGACTATGGAGCTTTATTAAAAGCAAACGGACTAACTCGTGTGGCGTTGCACCATTGAAGAGAGATGGGATAGCCTATAGTGATGCCAGAATGAAGGCAAACATCCTGAATAATCAGTTCACTTCAGTGTTTACATCAGAGGATCCCTTACCGCCCTTACCAGACTTGGGCCCCAGCCCACATCCTGCAGCTTCAGACATCACTATAACTCAGGAAGGGGTACAAAAACTTCTATGCCATCTCAATCCACACAAAGCCACCGGTCCCAATCAAGTCTCACCTAGATTGCTCAAGGAAACAGCCAAGCAGATCTCTCCAGCATTGACTTGGTATTTCAAGCCTCAATCAACCAAGGTAAAGTACCAGAAGAATGGAAATCTGCCACCATCACACCACTCTTCTAAAAAGGAGACAGAAGTGCACCAGTAAACTACCGTCCAGTGTCGTTAACTTCAGTATGCAGCAAAGTGATGGAGCACATAATCCACAGTCATATCATCAAACACATGGACAAACTAGGATTATTACTTATTAGCTGATTCCCAACATGGCTTCAGGAAGCGACGATCAACTGAAACCCAGCAAATACTTTCCATAGACGACTTAGCTAAAAGTCGAGACGTAGGAGAACAGATGGATTGTATTCTCCTGGACTTTTCCAAGGCCTTCGACAGGGTGATGCACAGTAGACTTCTGATGAAACTACAACACTATGGGGTCAGTGGCCACCTCCATGACTTGCTGGAGTCGTGGGACATCAGAGAGCTCTACATACGGAAAACAGCGGATTTGCCCATGCAACTCTGCCTTGGCACATTTCCACGTTTTGTGGCTATCAGATTTTATTTTCTATCCGAAACCCTTATATAAATCGCTTCACCAATCATTTTTCTATTCATTCATACAAATGTAACCATCTTACCTTCAGAAAGTGGTGTTACACACCATTACTGCACGATTTTACCTTAGACCCTCTCATTTTGTCATTTCACTTTCATTAAATATGTTAAAAAGGGTCAGGCTTAAGATAATCCCCCTGTTTTACTCCTAAGTTCGCTTGGAAGGGATAACTTATACATTGTATATTCATCGGTCTTACAACAATATAAAGTATTTGAATACATATTTTTTATCAAGTCAAAATTTTTTCCCCCCCAATTCCTTTTTTGAGTAATTTAGTCAACATGGCCTTTCTTGCAACACTGTCGAATGCCATTTGAAAATCTACAAACATACAAATAAGTTTTTATTGTTATTATATACATATCAACGTATTGGTCTTATTAGAAGATGTTTTACTAATCTTACATCTGAGAAAGTATCTATATTATACAAATCAATCGTACGTCCAATTTTAGAATACGGATCAACAGTTTGGTCACCATATTTAGTTAAAGATATAGAAGCTTTAGATAAAGTTCAGCGTAGGTGTACTAGAATTTCAAACCACCCTTTTCATATTGAACCACTGGAACTTCGTAGGCGTAGACAAGATATGTGTCAAGTTTATAAATACCTTCATCATAGTTATAAAACTAACACTGACAATTTATTTAAACTCAACACATCTATAACACGAGGACATAACTTTAAACTTACTAAACATTTCGCCAGAACGGATGTCAGAAAAAACTTCTTCTCAAATAGAGTGGTTAACTATTGGAATGACTTGCCATCTGCTGTTGTCAGCGCACCTACCTTGGACAGTTTTAAAAGAAGACTGAGGTCCTTACCAGATTGGTGAAGAGGACAGAACAACAAAGTAACAAAGTAACAAAGTAACAGTACTTATTTATTAAGGTTTTTAGAATAAATATGTGGTCACTTGTCCTGTATTGACCTGCCCTAAAACCATCCTGATTAGGGCTAAGTAAATCATGTTCTTCAAGGAACAAAGTCAATCTATTTTGTAACAGAGAAGTAAAAGGTTTGCCTAGACAACTGCAGAACTGGAGTCTGGATACAAAAAAATAATAAAAATGTCAAATCACTATCAGAACCTTGGCTCAAGTACCGTGTACTTTACTCACCGGATATTTTTGTTGCACAATAAATTGTGAATAGATTTGCAAAAAATGTTCTGTATGTGCATAACTTCATAATTAATAATATACGTGACTGTTTTTGTCGTTTGACTGCATTCCGAAGTTATTAAGATATTCAAAATGTTATAAAATAAAAGTCATACCGGATCGACCTAGCGTATACGGAATGTGGGTTCGCTGTTAACCACAATCGCCCTTTAAAGGCAAATTCACGTTTTTTCTTATAATAAGTGAGCTTCCGACAAATTCGAGTGGGAACGTTAATAAATAGCTTGTAACTTCAAAAGTATTTGGTTTGTTGCATATTTTTTCGCAAATTAATGAAGCCATATAAATAATCAGAAAAATCACTAACTGTAATCAAGGACGTATTATACGTCCTTGCTGTAATTTACTGTTACTGAAATTGAACATTTCCGGCACTTTCAAACTAATTTTCTGTAGACCCCTTTCGTAGATTTCGAAAAAAGAATTGGTGCATTGTAGCCGCTACAGAAGACTAAATGTTTCGTTCCTACCAGAATCTCCCTACTTACTTCTTCTTCTACAGGTATTGTCCTCCGCTCTATTTCGGAGCACTCCATAATGGACATACACGTATCGCGTATGTTAAAATCCATGATGTATTTAAAGCGGCTCGGGATATTTGCCTCTCCTCTCAACCGGTATTTTTCGCAAATAACATCTACATCTACATAGTACGACGATCCATCAAAACTCTGATGACTACACGTCGGCGCTGCGCAAACAGACATTAAAAAAATATATAAAATAATAATAAATAAAAATTAACTACAAATATTGCATGAAAATAACAGTGAAATCAAAAATTAACAAAAACAGGTGCAAAAATTTAACACATTTACAGGTATTTACAGGCCAACTAAGATGTTTACTGATCCAGGGACCCAGCATTAACAACTGTATAAGGTAGTGAGTTCCAGAGTACTACTGCATGTGGGAAAAAACTGTATTTATAATAGTTTGTCCTGGTGGATATAATTTGATATTGTAATGGGCTATTGTTTCTTGTACTGAGATAAGGTTGAGGAGTAAGGTAAAGTTTTGGATCCACTGCAATAAGGTTGTTGGTGAAATTATAAAGCATTGTAATTCTGTTTAAGTTCCTACGGTGTTCAAGAGTTGGCAATTGAAGATGGTTAAGCATTGCCGAAACACTGCTGGTATTGTGATAGCGGTTTGTCACATATCTTGCTGCTCTGCGCTGAACTTGCTCTAATTTACTTTTTAGTTTTTCTGTGTGAGGTGACCAGACACTTGCGCAGTATTCCAGATTTGATCTGACCATGGATTTATATGCCAAAGTTTTAGTTTCAGTGTTTTGAATTGGTAGGTTTCGTCTCAAGAAGCCTATGATCTTGTTTGCTTTTGAGGTGATGTTATTGATATGAGTGTCCCAGTTCATGTCTTTTGAGATTGTTATGCCCAGATATTTTGCAGTTGTAACTGATTCAAGGGTATGACCTTTGAGGATGTAGCTGGTGTGAAATGGTTTTTGTGATCTTGTGACACTTAATGAGATGCATTTTTCTGGATGAAACTGCATACCCCACATTTTTTCCCAAGCTGCCAAGTTGTCCAAGTCTTGTTGTAAAGTGATTGAATCATCATGATTATAGATTTGTCTGTATAGAATACAATCATCTGCAAATAATCTAGTTTTTGATGTTACTGCAACTGGAAGATCATTTATGAATATGAGAAAAAGCAGTGGACCCAAGACCGATCCCTGAGGTACTCCACTTACTACAGGTAGTTGACCAGATACTTCCCCATCCAAAGCTACTTGCTGCATTCTGTTACTCAAGAAAGCTGAGACCCACTTCCAGGTGTTTCCTCTTATTCCATAATTGTTAAGCTTCCATAGTAATTTCTTATGAGGTACCTTGTCAAATGCCTTAGAAAAGTCAAGTATTATCAAGTCAGTTTGTATGCTAGAGTGTAGGTTACTGAGCAGTTCATGGCTGAGTGTTAGTAATTGTGTTTCACAACTCCTTTTTGCACGAAAACCATGTTGACAGTCGACTAAGATGTTATGCAGATCTAGATGTTTTAAGATGTTACTCACTACGATGTGTTCTAAAAGTTTACAGCATATACAGGTGAGTGATACTGGTCTATAATTGCTTACTAGGTACTTTTCCCCTTTTTTAAAGATCGGTATTACATTTGCTTGACGCCAGTCTGTTGGAACTTCACCTTTGTAATAGATGTATTGAAACCCTCACTAACAGGATATATTTGTTTAATTCCGCCGAATATTTAACAGCAAGTAAAACAGTAGCATGCAAGCAGGTTCAGAACTTCAGACCACCTGGATCATTTGATTTTCAACTGAGACTTAAAATCAATCTCATGAATACCTGTTAACCTCTGGGAACTGCTAGGGGGAGATCTCCCCCCTACCAACTCTTCTAAGGGGGAGATTTTGTGTGTCGCCTTTAAGCGCACAAAATTGTACCTTGTAGTTGCATACATGTGATAGAGTTGCTATGCTACAACTGGAGATTTGTAAATTTTTGGCTGGAGATTTGGTCTCATAACTGGAGATTTTTTATCGACGTATTTGATGCGTGTTTTTATTGTTTATTGATGTTTTCCTTTTGTTTGTTTCAGTATTGAACCAACTGCATCCCATTTCAATATATATTGTTTACATTTCTGTCTTATTAGTAGTGTTTCATATGATGAATGAAGGATAAAAACTGTATTTATAATCTATCCATAATCATTCATAATCATAAGGTTATAACAAAGCAATAACAATGAATACAGAATGTTCTGAACAATAAAGTCATAGAGCACTAAAATTAAAGTCACTTTGCTGCTGGTGATAGCATACGTTTCGGCATTTTTGTGGTTTATCAATTCCATCCTGGAACTTAGTCATTAAATAATACTTTAATCGGCTTTGGTCCCAAACAAGCCATAACAACTTAATCCGAGATGAATTCATTGCACGTTTGATCGAAATAAGAAGTTTTCCTCGACATCAAAGGTTGTCCGACTCCTGTTTGCACAACGGTTTATAACTATTTTTAATTGGCGCTATCACACTTCTAATCATCTAAGCGTGTGCCACAAACCCACTTCCTTATACCCAATTAACTGTTAATCAGTGGATAATTGTTGTATAATCATCAACACCTTAATTAATCACCATGACCCAATTTACCTGAAAAGGTGTCAAACAGATCAATAACCGGATATAATTTAAATATGACATTCACCTTTACCATTCGTATCTCTCGGCGTTTTTCTTCAGCGCAGGAGTTCCAAATGGGGAATTTCCAGAAATAATGATCGCAAAATGTAGGTCAAGATTTTATTGTACTTGATTTTGAAAGTTAACGGAAGGGACCCTCAAAATCGGGAGAAATAATTTTTGCTGGGGGGAGATCGTGCGGGAGGAAAAGGTGTGTGCGGGAGATTAATGTCTCCCGCGTAGGAGACCCAGTCCATGCGGGAGATAAGGCTCTTACGCTGGAGACTCCCGCGCAAAGGGGGAGGGTTAACAGGTATGCAATCTACGAAAACAGGAAAAAATCTTTTCAAATAAGTGACTATAGTGTATAAATTCTGGAACAAATTCAAAAATAAAATAAATCACGATTTTGCTATAACATACAACACGCTAAAAAAAAATAATGCAAATGAATTTGAAATATATACATTTCAACGATTTCAAACATAACGGCCGACACTGTCGTCATTTTCTTCACTTTAGCGTTGGTTGAAAGAAAAAACCCGAGTAATTCGAATAACATCGGTGACGTCATAAACTATTTAAAGAAGGGATTTCGTCTCGAGCAGGATATTTTCCTATAGTACCGGTGTCGTAAAATTTTTAGCTACCTCCAACTTCCGGTAGCTAATTTTCATACGGCGGAGCATAAACATTAGCTACCTATGAAAATTAGCTACTTGTAGCATAAACTTATAGGATTTGTCTCCCTTACTATGTTTACCAAAATACAAATTGTGTATTTCCAATGGAGGGACAAAATGAAAAACTGCATGTACATAAACAGGAAAAGAGTTACTGATTGACGAAGAGAGACATATAGAATCTAACACCGGGGGAGTACAAGATAGGGAAATCTCCGACACCCTTGGGTAAGATTTCAATCGTTCTCTGTACAAGATAGGGAAATCTCCGACACCCTTGGGTAAGATTTCAATCGTTCTCTTACTAGTTAGAGAACGATTGAAATCTTACCCAAGGGTGTCGGAGATTTCCCTATCTTGTACTTTTTCCGGTGTTTGATTTTATTTCTCACTAAACACCGAATTGTTTTGTTTACATTCCATCGAGCGTTTTCCCGCAATTTTTTTTCTCCATTGCTAAAGTAAATATTCGATTTATCCATATGCATCCATGTCTTGGCAGTATTTTAAATGTATTTCATAATAAAATACAATGTATTTAATAATTATATTATGAATGTTACTACAACAGCGATAAATACCTGTTAAAAAAATATTTGAATTTGGTCAAAGGGAGGTAATTTCTTTCTTTACGTTAGTTACTAACAAGGGAGAGCACTCTATTATTTACTTAAAGTAAACAAACATTGACTGGAAGAGAATAATATGGTTGATTGTTAGGATTTGCGTGTTTATAAAAGATTGAAAACTTATATACAGTGAATTGTTTATTTTAAAAAGGAAAAGCATAGAGAATTCAGGGGGCAGTTGACATAAACTGTACAGCATGCTTTTGCCGGTAAAACGCACGTGATTTTTTTGTCTTGCACTAGTGCAAGATAAGAAAATCTCACATCGCTAAAAATAGGAACTGGTCTGTCTCAAAAGTGAGAAATATAGATCTACACAATATAAAATAAAATAAACAATAGATATTAGTGGTGTTCATAGTTGAAAAACAAAATGCTACCTGTATGGCTGTATAGCATGTGATTAAGTTACAAACTATCTTTTTTCCATTTACCATCGCGATGTATCATTTTTACAGCTATTCAAAAATAGATTGGTGGACGGACTATTTATGGTAGAATTTAATATTTATGTGATGTTCAAACTATACAAATTATTCTTTAACTTAATAACTATTAATCACACTTTTATTATTGCTAAACGTGTTACCCTCTTGAAATAAAGAAATTAATTCATTTACTTACTGATTGACACTATCTTCTGAATTCAAGAATTAAATAAAATTATGTTCCATATATATTTAATAATGAAAGTTGGGAATTTTATTTATTACAATATTAAAGAACTGGTAGCTATTAGATTAATTTCAATTCGAAACTGAAACTATTTGCACACTCTTGATGACAATTTCTTATTTGGATTTTGTAAAAATAGAACCCTAAATCATAAATTTCTAACAGAATGTGGAAGATGGCAAAATATGAATTTGTTTATATACATGTACTCAAAAAGTCGCTTTTTGTGTGTCTTCTGAAGGATTGTGAAAGCGCGAAAAGTTGACCGTGCGTTGCACAATGCATTTTGTATTGTTACGTTATCTATTGTCATTTATGTAGACAATATATGTATTCGTTGAGAAACAGACCAGAAATGCTCACCAAAGACTCTCATCGGTAGTGTAATCGTTAGCGTGCTCGCCTCGAGTGCGGTAGATCGTAGGTTCGAGTCCCGATCGGGTCAAACCAAAGATTATCAACTGGTATTTGTTGCTTATAATGCAAAGCACGCAGAATTAGGGAGAAAGAGTAAAGACTGGTTGCCTCGGAATCAGGATAATGTGTCAGAGTGGAGCGACATGTATATCCGCGGACTGTTGTTTCCGTTAGTTAACACTATAAAAAAAAGAACTAAGCGTGTTGGTCTAGAAAAAAGCGGACATCATCATCATCTCATTAACTTGGTCTCGCTATGATATAGCTATAAAATTGCTGAGTTGGCGTTAAACAACAATCGCTCACTCACTAAAGCTGTTACGTACAGTTTTTATATTTCCCCGACAATGTACGTGTATTGTGTTTATTCTGCAATGTCTTATAGTAAAAAAAATATCTCTACCAGGTGTAAAGAAACTCTTACATAACATCAATATCCATAGATTTTGTGCTCCCAAAACTATTAAATTATTTGACTTTCCAATCTTTTGATTTTGAGCTACCTGATGAAGGTTATTCCAGTAACGTTCATGTGTACTAAATTTGATATCTACGTTTTTATTACCTCTTTTTAGCAATGTAGCTATCAGAATGTTTTCTTTGAAAACAAGATACACTCATTGTTTAATATGTATGTAAAATTTCCAGGTAAAGTAGTTAATACCTGTATTTCCTATGAAAATTATGTGTACAGAACTAAGTCAGATTGATAAAAGGTGCATTCCTGTTGGGTTTTTTCTTTCTTTTTTATATTTTTGATTGGTTTGTTTTGTTTTGTATTTGTTTGTTTTTGATAACAGATTAATATCTAATTTTATTTCGGTTTTTTTTCTGTTTTGAGGATATAACTTCAAAAGGGCCTACAAATTTATACATCTTGGAATAACAGTAGTGTCTGCATCCTAATTTCTTATGTACATGTATCTCTATTCTTTATCAATAAATGTTTAGAGGTTTGCGTTTGTATTGAATCGGGGCCTTGATGGGAGAGAGGTTTAAGCTGCCTACACCTCATTTATCTTTCACTGCACTGTTCATCACTTGGATGATGTACTCAGCCTTTAGAAAGTAGATTGCCAGACGCTGGTACAACATATGAAAATATCTGTAATGTCATTGAATATAGCTCAAATAAATATTTTGCATCATGCTGGTATGTTTTGTAAGTACAGATACTTGTATCACACATACTTGTCAATTTAATAATTAAATAACAACCATATATACATGATAATATCTCACACACAAAGTATCTTAACACAAGTTATTTCTTAAAGATTTTATTGAAAAACTCAGACAGGCATGGTGGAACATTAGCATACATATAATACAATACAATATATAGACTAGAGACTCAGTAGGTTGAGAATATATTTTAGAAATCAACCAATCAGCAACAAGAATTGCCTGTGGTGGACATGTTTGTTAACGGATCGGGACGAAATGAGCAATATTTATCGATGGCCTTCCATAGCTGCTACCTATCATGTTTCGGTTCATTTGGCCAATCGGTTTCAGAGGAGAAGATTTGTTATGAATCGACCAATCAGCAACACGAATTGCCTGTGCTGGCCATGTTTGTTAACGGATCCAAAATGAGCAATCGTTATAGAGGGCCTTCCATAGATGCTACCTACCACGTTTCGGTGCATTTGGCCAAGCGGTTTCAGAGTAGAAGATTTTTTAGGAATCGACCAATCAGCAACAAGAATTGCCTGTGCCGTCCATGTTTGCTAAGGGATCAGGACTAAATGAGCAATCTTTATAGAGAGCCTGCCATATATGCTTCCTACCAAGTTAGGTTCATTTGGCCAAGCGGTTTCAGAGTAGAAGATTTTTTTAGGAATCGACCAATCAGCAACACGAATTGCCTGTGCTGGCCATGTTTGTTAACGGATCCAAAATGAGCAATCGTTATAGAGGACCTTCCATAGATGCTACCTACCACGTTTCGGTTCATTTGGCCAAGCGGATTCAGAGTAGAAGATTTTTTAGGAATCGACCAATCAGCAACAAGAATTGCCTGTGCCGTCCATGTTTGCTAAGGGATCAGGACTAAATGAGCAATCTTTATAGAGAGCCTGCCATATATGCTTCCTACCAAGTTAGGTTCATTTGGCCAAGCGGTTTTAGGAGGTTTTTTTAGGAATCGACCAATCACTCTTAAAAAAAATTATGGATCTGTATTCCTTACTCAGAACTATGAACTACAATTTAGTTTTAATGTGATCATTACAATAACATACAGCACATTGTAAATTATAAACAGCAATTCTCAATTTCCTTTTTTTTTCATAAAATATGTTGTGTCATACAACTATGACCAATATTCAATCCATCATGATCTTATGCTATTAGTAAATATTATAACATACATTTGCACATTTTAATAATATATCAAATAATTTCAAACATCCTGTCAAAGTCTATTGTGGATATATAATAAACTAGAAGTTAATATAACCTGTGTCACAGATAAAATGTGTAATTAAGGTCTTATGACACCAAATTATGTAACAATCGCCATTGCTAAATTTCACACAAAAAAATCCAACATTTTACAAATATTACAACTTGCAATTTGTCAGTTAATTTGTAATATGTATGATTGAAAATATTTTGTTATTCTAATGCCAGCATCATACGTAAATGTTTCTGAAAATTATAATTTACATTTTGCTTTTTATATAATATCTTTATTGCAATGTATATCTCTTTTTAAACTTGTATAAGAAATCTTCATGACGTACCTATGTTTTGGTTTATATAAAATATTCCTTTATCTTATGGGAATCATGAGGACATTGTGAGTCTTTCATAGAAGCAGTTTCATATATGAAATTTTGAAAGTTATGTCAGATTATTTATAAATTTTAGAGTTTGTTTTGCTTTACACAAGCAGACAAACTGTTTTCAATGAAATTTTGAAACCCAAAAGAAATTGCAATTGAGATATTATTTGTTTGTTTTGATTGCAATTAAACATAGAATAATATCTTTTGATCATGTAGTGAATGTCACTTTATTTTAATATATTTTTGGGTAGTTTTTAGCAATTGAATTTCAGGTGTCTTCTATCTAATCCCACTTTTTAAAACTACCTATTCCCACTTACAAATAACTTGAAATTTTTGATTTTTTAAAGAATTTTTAAAAAGTAGGATTAGGTGGAATGAACGGAATTTCATTATATATTTTTTTATTCAGATGTCAATAAACTAAATATTTTTCTAGTAAACTGGTTTAATAAATTTCATGAAGAAAATTCATTTACATAAATCAAACATTAAATATCTAAGGAGATATATGTTTCAGCTAATACAAAATAAGTCAAAATGATGAAAAGTAATCTAAATGTAATCAGAAAGTAATCGTGATTGAGAGCTTATGTTGTACTGTTATAAAATGTACCGATTTTAAATAAAACCTTTTGATTTGATTTGATTTGAGGGTCAAAATGAATGTAATCGATTACATTACGATTACTTGTTATATAAAAAAAAATGGCCAATTACAGATTACATCCGATTACATGATAAAATGCAATCAATTACAACTGATTACGATTACAAATTACGATGACCCCATGTCTGCCAATCAGCATCAAGAACTGCCTGTGGCAGCCATGTTTGTTAAGAGATCGGGACTAAATGAGCAATCTTTATAGAGGGCCTTCCATAGATGTTTCCTACCAAGTTAGGTTCATTTGGTCAAGCGGTTTCAGAGTCGAAGAATTATTTAGGAATCGATCAATCAGCATCAAGAACTGCCTGTGGCGGCCAGGTTTGCTACGAATTGAGCCGAAAAGAACAATCTTTATAGAGGAACTTCCATATATGCTGCCTGCCAAGTTTCAATTCATTTGGCCAAGCGGTTTCAGAGATTTTTAGAAATTGACCAAGCAGAAACAATAACTGCCTATGGGTACTCGGTTTCAGGGGTGAAGATTATTTAGAAATCAACCAATCAGCAATAAGAATTGCCTATGGTGGCCATGTTTGTTAATGGATCAGGACGAAATGTTTATTTTCATGGATAACACTTTGACACCTGTGTCATACATTGAACAGATGTAAGGTAGCTTATTTTCATGGAAAACGTCATGACTCCTATCCCATGCAATGAAGAAATGGGAGGTAGCTACTTTTCATGGATCATGCAACGAAGGAATGCGAGGTAGCTAATTTTCATGGGCAAACTTCTGATGTTTATGCTTATGTTTGAATGGTGCAAGGTAGTTTATTTTCATGGATAACACTTTGAAACCTGTGTCATACATTGAACAGATGTAAGGTAGCTTATTTTCATGGAACACCTCATGACTCCTATTCCATGCAATGAAGAAAGGTCAGGTAGCTAATTTTCATGGACCATGCAACGAAGAAATGCGAGGTAGCTAATTTTCATGGGCACACTTCTGATGTTTATGTTTATGTTTGAATGGTGCAAGGTAGTTTTTTTTTTATAGATAACACTTTGAAACCTGTGTCATACACTGAACAGATGTAAGGTAGCTTATTTTCATGGAACACTTCATGACTCCTATTCCATGCAATGAAGAAAGGTCAGGTAGCTAATGTTCATGGACCATGCAACGAAGGAATGCGAGGTAGCTAATTTTCATGGGCAAACTTCTGATGTTTATGCTTATGCTTGAATGGTGCAAGGTAGTTTTTTTTTATGGATAACACTTTGAAACCTGTGTCATACATTGAACAGATGTAAGGTAGCTTATTTTCATGGAACACTTCATGACTCATATTCCATGCAATGAAGAAAGGTCAGGTAGCTAATTTTCATGGACCATGCAACGACGAAATGCGAGGTAGCTAATTTTCATGGGCACACTTCTGATGTTTATGCTTATGTTTGAATGGTGCAAGGTAGTTTATTTTCATGGATAACACTTTGAAACCTCTGTCATACATTGAAAAGATGTAAGGTAGCTTATTTTTATGGAAAACGTCATGACTCCTATCCCATGCAACGAAGGAATGCGAGGTAGCTAATTTTCATGGGCACGCTTCTGATGCTTATGCTTATGTTTGAATGGTGCAAAGTATTTTATTTTCATGGATAACACTTTGAAACCTGTGTCATACATTGAACAGATGTAAGGTAGCTTATTTTCATGGAAAACGTCATGACTCCTATCCCATGAAATGAAGGAATGTGAGGTAGCTAATTTTCATGGGCAAACTTCTGATGCTTATACTTATGCTTCAATGGTGCAAGGTAGTTTATTTTCATGGATAACACTTTGAAACCTGTGTCATACAATAAACAGATGTAAGGTAGCATATGTTCATGGAAAACTTCATGACTCCTATTCCATGCAATGAAGAAAGGTCGAGTAGCTAATTTTCATGGACAAGCTTCAGATGCTTATGCTTATGTTTGAACAGTGCAAGGTAGTTTATTTTCATGGATAACACTTTGAAACCTCTGTCATACATTGAAAAGATGTAAGGTAGCTTATTTTTATGGAAAACGTCATGACTCCTATCCCATGCAACGAAGGAATGCGAGGTAGCTAATTTTCATGGGCACGCTTCTGATGCTTATGCTTATGTTTGAACAGTGCAAGGTAGTTTATTTTCATGGATAACACTTTGAAGCCTGTCATACACTGGACAGATGCAAGGTAGCTTATATTCATGGAAAACTTCACGACTTCTATCCCATGCAATGAAGGAATTATGCTGACTACGAGTCAACTAGTCTTTGCCTTTATTCTTTTACGCCATGTGCCAATATAAATTTTATAGTCTTTGGTTTGATCAGATCGTTGATCGAAACCACGATCTACCGCACATGATGCGAGTACTCTCAACTATTTCACCACAGGAGCGTTATTGCTTGTTATAACTAAGCGTCTTATTTCTTTGGAATATATATACACATTTTTGGTGATTGATATATAGAAACTTGTTCATGGCATATAGATATTTTTTTTTAAAATATTATTAGACTTGAATTTATTTATATTTTATATTGAAATAACTTATTTTCATCCAGATTTTGCTCCATGTAAACAAGGATTTACATATATATAGGGAGTGGATGTAGTCGAGTGGTCTAGGGCGCTGGACGTAAGGCTAAGCGAATGGTGCTGCAGTGTAACAATGGTGTGGGTTCAAATCCCGTCGAGGGAAGAACAAAAATTTGACAGCTCTAAAATCTAATTCTAACACTGTTTGGTTTAATTTTCAGACGTATATATATATATATATATATATAAATACTTGATGTAAATGAATGAATAATGAATAGAGTTTGATATTCATTTCTGGGATAAATCTATCTAATTAAATAGATTTCCTCGCCTACATCCACCCCCCTTTTTTCGTTCAAAAATAATAATTACCAAAATCTATCAAAACATGGTAAAAGGGGAATAACTGGAATAGTATTTTTAATGTATTATCAAGGTAGCTAATTTTCATGGCTATCATTTGGAACACCTTTGTGGTTTACGAAAATCTAGTTCCGAACGTCAAAAGGTAGCTAATAATTATAGGACACCGGGATATTTTTAGGCCATAGCCAGAAATGATGGGTACTTTGCTCATTTGCATATCTAAGATGGCGACGCTGGGACGTCTGCAATTTTCATATGATCTATATAGAAGATATCATTCATAATTGCCTGTGTGTCATTTTCTGAACTTGAAAATGATACATTGAATCAAGCTGAATTAAATGAAATAAAAATTAATGAAAACAATTAAATATTCGAGGTTCCTGGACTAAATGAAAATCCGAGGCGACGAACCCTTTTTTGGCCTTAAGAGTCTATGTAAAAATGTCTGAAATACATGAAACTGGTGGCGTGTGACACACAATTTAACAATGAATGACATTCAATGGCGACATATTTTCTGAAATTAATTTAGATTCCTCAATAATATTTGTAATTATATTAACTAACCTTATATTTATAGCTTCTAAACTCGGGGTTCCCACATTAAATATAATATGATCATTTTTGCATGATCGCGATATCAAAGACATGTCTAAAATTGTTACAAAACAAAAATATTTGAATTTTGACAGAATAAAAACTTTGCGGAAATAAACAATAACTTTTAATTTTCGAATCATTGACGGACACATTGAATTTCCGTACTATAGGCTATTTTTTGACAAATCTAATAAACGATCCATCAAGCTTGAAACTGCAGTCACGTGATCAAAATCTAATTTAAATATGATGAATATTTATGAGGAAAGTACCCTCAATTTCTGGATATGCAAATATCCCGGCAATGATGGAAAAGCTGAAAAAACGAAGAATTGGTAAAAAAAATACCCCTTTCATCAACCAATCAGAAGACAGCATTCTGATATAAGGTGGAATTAACATATATATATACATATACAGATAACGTCTACACACCTTACAGTGGCTGTCAAAAGTCGTTGACAAATCCCTCCTTCATTTCCATATAGGCCTAGTTTTTATGCGACCGCAAAAAAACCAAAAACATACAAAAACAAAAACAAAAACAAACAAACAAATAAACAAACAAAAATGTGATCGCATTATGCTATGGCACTGTAGTCATCGATCTGTACTTCAATAAATGTAGTTTGATTGATATTGTGCATGGCTCATGTGTAATAGTTCTTTCATTAAATTGCATTTTAAATGAATACAAGTCATGTTTTCTCTGAAAAAAGAACTTGATTTACTGTAATAGCTGAGAAGCTTAACATTGATACTCATCATCAAGCCAAGTTAAATGATGTTGACATCCACGTGTATTCAAAAGGAAAAAGTAAAGTAAAGTAAATTTTATTTTAAGTCGACACATATATACATTTAACAAATAACATGAACTAACTTAACTATTAAAACCGACTATAACATATATACAAGCAAACATAACATTTGTTAAAACAGACAAGCACAGATAAATCAAATAGGATCACACAGAAATCAAGCATAAGCACACATTATGCAAATAAAATCACAATATTTCAAACAAAATCATAGTTATTTAAAGCAGGAAGACTATTCAGGCACGAGACAGCACGGCTTGAAATTTACTGGAATTGCAAAAACATTTTCCATAATCTTGCTGTCTCATACCTGAAGGAGTTTTTACCTTACTTTGTTGTTCTCGGTTTGGGAATATCAGCTTAAATATCTATATACCTAAAATTATATTATTTGTAATTGTTACAAAGTCTTGTTAAAACAGTGGACTTTTGATATGTATAATTTTGAAGGTTCCAAGGCAATTGCTTTCATACTCCAGGTTTTAAGGGAGAGTAATTTAGAAATTTGGAGTAGTGTTTCGTATGAGTTGTCTGAATTATTGTAGATAAACCGGAGATAACGATATATTTTTTTTTCAATTAAAACAGATTGTTCAGTACAGAAGTGCCAGGTAAGCGAACAGTTACTAAAATTAGACATATAATAAATGAATGATAAATAGTAAGTTTGCCAAATCTGTCCAGATGTTTTCCTATCCCTTTAAAACATTCAATGGCCTTTCAGCCTTAATCTTACAAATATTAGTAATTTGACTTTTTCGTCAGGATTGCCTGCATTTTATTACCAGAAAACCAGTTAATTAATGCTTTACTATCCTCTTCTAAGGAAGCTATAACCTTTTCTAAAAATTTGTCTGATTTTTACAAGATGTTGTCATCTGCATAATTATATAATTCACATTTGTTAACAAAGAAAAACAGATCAAGGGACGCACAACACACGATACTCGACAGGAAGTAAAATAACCCACAGCGGAGCATAAATATTCAACGGGAGATAATCACCTGAATATTGAATGCAAAGCAGCCTGCAGGTAAGCAACTAAAAGTAAATCTGCTTTTATTGTGCATACACTTAAATTAAATGGAGGTTTGAAATATGGCAGGTATCAACAGTTTGACTGACTCCTTTTCGACATTCTCGGGCCTTGTTTTTATGTTCAAAATTGTTTGCCTGTGGCTGGGGGGAAGTGCCGATGTTTCTCCTTAAGCACAGGAGTCGGAAGTTCTATCAATAATAAGGTATAGGGGCACCTCGAAGATCGCTGGGAAACTATAATAGTCGGAAGTTCTATCAATAATAAGGTATAGGGGCACCTAGTTTCCCAGCGATCTTCGAGGTGCCCCTATACCTTATTATTGATAGAACTTCCGACTCCTGTGCCTTAAGTCAAGAAAGCTAAGGTGTTATTTGCTTTTTTAGTGATGGCATCTACGTGGGTGTTCCAAGAGAGGTTTTTAGAGATGTTAAGGCCTAGGTATTTCGTAGAATTAACATGTTGGAGTATGTGTCCATGTATGGTGTAGTCATGGTGTAGTGGTTTATGTTTCTTAGTGATGGTCAATACTTCACATTTGTCTGGGTTGAACTGCATCTGCCACTGTTGTTCCCATTTGATTAAGTTGTCTAGGTCTTCTTGAAGTTGGGTACAGTCAGAGGTGGAACTGACCTTCCTATACATGAGGCAGTCGTCAGCGAGAAGACGGGTCTGAGATCTTGCGTAGCCTGGCATGTCGTTGATGTATACAAGGAAGAGCAAGGGGTCTAAGACCGTTCCTTGTGGAACTCCAGATGCAACAGGATTTGTTGATGACGAATTTCCTTCCAGTGCAACAGTCTGGGTATGGTCTGACAAGAAATCCTGAATCGATGAGAGAGTGTTGTTTCGTACTCCATAATGATCTAGTTTCATTAATAGTCGGTTGTGGGGGACCTTATCAAAGGCCTTAGAGAAGTCCAGTAAGATACCGTCTATCTGGTCGCCAGAGTCAAGTGCCTTTGCTAAGTCATGGATAGTTAGGACTAGCTGTGTATCACATGATCTTCTCTTGCGGAAGCCATGTTGTTCGTCTGAGAGGATGTTGGTGTTTTCTAGGTGGGTAAGAACACTGCTGTGGATTATGTGTTCCATGATTTTACAACATATCGCTGTTAATGATATAGGCCTATAGTTGGAAGGTTGGCCTCTGTCTCCCTTTTTAGATACAGCTGTTTTCCAGTCAGATGGGATTTTACTCTGGTTAATGGATGCTTGGAATATAAACGTGAGTGCTGGTGTTATCTCTTTGGCTGTTTCCTTCAGTAGGCGGCCCAGGATACTGTCGGATCCCGTAGCTTTGTGTGGATTTAAGCTTGTCAAGAGTTTCATGACACCATTGTGGTGGATTATAATAGGTGGTATCTCTGGTGTAGAGCTTACTCCCATGTCTGGCATGTTACTTAGATCTTCAGATGTAAAAACAGACGAGAACTGAGAGTTAAGTATGTTGGCCTTGGTTGTACTGTCACTAAAGGTAAGTCCATTACGTTTCAGTGGTGCAACTCCACATCTATCATCCTTCTTGTTTTTGATATAATTCCAGAAGAGTTTTGGACTGGCTTCTTCGCTACATATTATGTTGTTAATATATGAGCTACATGTATATGCCTCCCTGCATTTCTTTTGGGCGAGTTTCTTTGTTGCATTGTATGAGTTCCAGTCCCTTGTTTTGTGGGTGCGTTTTGCTTGATTGTATAGTTTTTGTTTCCGTCTTGACAGAGTATGCAAGTCTTTTGTAATCCAGGGTTGAGTTATTCTTGTGGAAGTTGTTTTCGATGGTATACATTCCTGCATTATATCAGTGCACTTGGTCTTGAAGTAATCCCACAGAGTGTTAATGTTGGTGTTAATTTTGAACTTTTCCAGTATGTTGTTTGACATTTCCTCTATCTTGCTTTTTAGTTTCTGTGTGTCAGCCTTTTTCCACGTGTATATTTTGCGTTTTACTAGCTTTTGTCTTGATATTGCAATGTTGGAATCTACAAAGACTATTTCATGGTCACTGATGCCTGGTATTGCTTCGCATCTATTAATTAATGATGGTCGATTTGTAAAGAATACATCTAGCAGATTTTGGCCTCTTGTCGGGAAGTTGACAGATTGTATAAGACCTAAGTCTTCTTCTAGTGCTAGACAAATTTCGCTAATTTCTTTACGATACTGGTTGCTGGTTATAGTGTTCGAGGACCAATTGATATCATGTAAGTTCAGGTCTCCTCCTATCCAGATGATGGATTTTGTGTTCTTATGGCAAATGTCAGAGATGATGTTTGACAGGTCTTTAGAGTATTCAATGCTGCTATTAGGTGGTCTGTATGCAGATATCACAATGAGTGACTTGTTGGAATCACACTCAATTTTTCTGGCGATAATCTTACAGTCGCAATTAGTGACTGTTGTAATGTCAATGGGATTACTGTTGATATTTGACTTGATTGCAAGCATGACACCTCTCAATCCATCTTTTCTGTCTTTACGGAATATTTTGTAATCGGATTCGTCTGATAAGATTTCGCTGTTGCATATAGACGGTTTAAGCCATGTTTCATTTCCACATATAATGTCTGGGTTACTAGAGTCTAAAAAGTTCCAGAAACTATGTTTTTTGGCATTAATGCTTTGAAAGTTAATGGTAGCAAATTGGATGTTTCTGTTATGTGGAAACTTTGAGTGTTGGTTTGCCTGATGATTTGGACTAGATGTATACAATGGTGATCTCATATTGTCATTATCTAATGATGTATTGCTGAGTACTGACTGATTCCTTAGTGAATCGTAAATATTGTTACTCTCAACAATCACAGATTCAAATAGGCTGGTTGAAAAATTTGGTATGCCACATTGGCAACAAGTCCAAGATGCATTTGATGGTTCAAGAGCTTTATAAATAGTTGAATTCATACCCATACAATTTGCGTGATATCATAGATTACAGTTATCACATGCTACTGCACGTTGTCTCCAAGTGACAGCTTTGTTACAAGTTTGACAGGGGTATTTAGGAGTAGCTGGACCTGGGTTCAATGCAGTGTCTGATGATAATAATATGAGTATATAACTCAGGTATAATAGATGGCTTGTATTACCTCTGGAAATAATATGGTCAAGTTGGCTTTTTAGTTTGACAAAGTTCGCTAAAATTTCAGGTAAGTACGTTTTATTCGATGTTGCTGTGTTTGACTTACAGTATACACTTTTGCTCAGGCAGATTAAGGTTTTATCTGCATGGTCTATTTGTACTTTTGTTGGAAAGTATAATGTGTAAAAGACCACAGACATCAGTGCTGTTATAGCATGTATTCGGTTGTTGTTGTTTTCCCGGAAACCGGAAGACATGATGGGGGTAGTGTAAGTGGTGAGATGGTGCGAAAATTCAGATTTCTGGGATTTCACAAAGTCTTTTTTTTTTTTAATAATCAGGTTAGTCAGGTGTAATTTTCCACAATAAACAATGCTGACAAGTTCTAGGCAGATCAGATCAGTGGAATTTTAGATTCGTCCAGTTTTGTAAGAGCTACATGTACTAGGGAAGCCGTTCTATTGTGTCACATGACCGGTACTGACTGTATACTTGATACAACTTTGTGTGATCAAGCTTGTCAGTTACTTATGGCAGACCAGTGATTTTCTGTGGGTACTCTTAAGTTTCTTCCATGCGGCCACCCATAAAACTGACTACCACAATTATATCAGCTGAATTATTGTTGGGTGAAGGTGCTAAACACTAGATACGATAACGTAACCCTCATTCCGCTTGTGCTCCAGTTAGGGTTACGAATCGGTCCCATTCAACATATGGGAGCAAATTAAAATTTTCGTTAAGTGAATATTTCAACTTTCTTTTTGCATATCTGGTCATAACTTATTATTCCCTACAATTTTTAAGTAATGGCGATACGAAATAAGTGTTACAATACCTGTTTCTACCTTCACGATCGATTTAGTATTCAAAAATTGTTTCTTGTCCGCCATGGCACCTTACGTATACTCTCATGATGGGCGGAGCCTATCCATATATGGATCTGAATGCCAAATATGAAAAACGTTACTACGATTTGTTACTACAATTGATCCAAATAAGGATATCTCCAAAACGAGGCAAGTGCACGTGAAATAGCAACTTGTAAACAAAATGTCGGACAGAAAGAAGATTTCATGCATTCAAATGGATATAAGTCTACCATGGATTGATGCAGCGTTTACTTAACATCTCAAGGTTTACCTAAATATATTTATCTTTCACCCCCGTTAATTTTTCAAACCACTTACAACGGAATTAGGACAAAAAACCGCCCGGTGTGAATCACTCCGGGGGCTGCTCCCATACGTTGAATGGGACCGATTCGTAACCCTCGCTGGGAGCAAAAGCGGACTCAGGGTTACGTTATCGTATCTAGCTAAACACCAATAATCCTAAATACATCCAAATATATAAGAAAAGTGGAATTGAATAACCTTTCAATTATTATGAGGAAAAAGGGAGTGCATGGAAATATGGCAAGAGGAAACAATCATTTATCCTAATGAAAAGGAGATACAGAACATAACTGTTTTTTAGATGCAGCATGTTTGCTATAGATGCATTGCATTTAATTTCTGACAGTTGCCTCCCCTTTTGAGACTATTACTGTGGAATTTTGGGAAATTATTTCTTTTACATGTACATATACATGTATGACAGATTAATGTCTCGAGTGAGGGGCTGTTATGGTCGTGATCGTATGGTAGTTGGATTTACAACTACCTGTGCAATCATTGCCTACATTGTATCACCACTAAAGTTGTGAGTTCAAATCCCATTCATGGTGAGGTGTACTTGATACAACATTATGTGATAATTCTATTCTTACTAGAATTTATCAATAACTCGTAATCCGATTGGATATCGTCACTTATTCTACGTCATTCGAAAGGAATTTATAAATCAATATTTCCGTTTGCCGGACTACCTTTTTCCCTGGTCATTCCATGCGTATAGATCTACGAGCAATGATACTAAGGGGTTCTACTGGAAGGATCTGCCATCTTGAAAATGGGTGATTTTCAAAAAAATGAAGACTTTTCATTTTCAGAGAATAATTTGAATATTAAATGATATGAAAGAAAGGTAAATATCTTAAAACAAGCACAATGGTAACAGTTATCTTCATGCAAAAGTGTCGTGGAGATTGCTCTTCCGGTTAAAAAGTTATCCTCTAAAAACTGGCCAAATTTGTCAGGAGTGTGATTAACTTTAAATTGCCTTAACTTACCTTGATGATAAAAAAAAATAAAATAAAAAATATATTAAAGAAAGATGGTATTCTATAATTTCGTACCATTTTACTTCAAATATCTAGATGTTTTGTGACCCTATGATTTTGCAACAAAAAATTATTCTATTTTTTAAATTAGTGTACGTGAATAAATTTAACTTGGAAAATTGTACAAATGTCAAATTAAACCTCAATAGTTTTTCATTGTTGAGACTAATTAGTTCAGAAAAGTCAAAATATGTTGTTAAAAAACATTAGTTATAATAATTTAATAGTATTAGACTGGATGAATATGATAGTTGTAAAATTGGGCTTGCATAAGGAGAGACACATAAAATGTCAGGAGTGTGACATTTTATCTTAGTTGTATAGTACTATGTTGTATGCTTTAATAGTTCACAATTTTCTTTATTTTCCAAAAGCTCCAGACCCAATCAAAGAAAAAAGTTGGAAATAGCTCTGATATATGACATATCATACCTAGGAAATCAAAATAATTAATGTCAGGAGTGTGACACTTTTAATAGGCATATCTTTTAAATAAAAAAAAAATAAACCATGCTTCTACAAACTTCCACAATGTTTTCAATTTAATTACATATAAACAATAAGTAATAATTATAGTATTTTTGTATATTGCATGACACCTTTCTCATAATAAGTGATGATAAAAGGTTATATTTTCTTAAAACATGTCAAAATATGGATTTTTTTCTAAATGAAAAATTGATGCATGTTGCTTTAGATAAACAGAATACTTACTTTAATATATATCTTGCCTTTCATAAAACATTTTCATTCTTTTGATATAGAATTTTTGAAAATTTATCAATAATTTTTCATTCAACAGTAATATGTCACACTCCTGACATAAAAACATTAAATGTCGATTGCAATTGCAGTAGGAAGTTTTTTTGCAGAGTAAATTATTGAGAAACATGGGGAAATTAATTTGAAAACCACTAAAAAGTAATTTTATACTAAGAAAAGATGATCTATTACTAGTTTTAATAAATTTCAAATCCATTTTAACCATTTTTGATGAGATAAATTCCTAAAGGGCACACTAATCATTAGAAAAAGCAAAAACATAATTTTGAATCTTCTTTTAATATTTACTGTTAACTGTAAGAAATATAAGCTTTTGAAGAAATAAAACTTTTAGTTTGGAAAGAATAAGTTGGTTATATTATTTTCATCTCGACAGGTTTATTTTCGAGAGGGAGTCAGAAGTGTGACAATTTTATTTAAGAAATAGATTATTTTGTAAGCATATAGCCTCCATAAAACTGCTTGTAATTGTCTCGGGGAATTATTTAATTCTCAATAAGCACTATACTCTTGAAAAGATGTATAAATGGTTGAAAATTGAGTTGTCATTTTTTTATAATTATGATAGTATTACTTAGAATATGATAAAATATGATTGAAATAACATCATAGCAATGCAAAAGTGAAATATATTGAAGGGAAACCTTTTTTCGTTCAAAATAGATTACGTACTACTACTTAAAAAAGTTATTGTGACCAACAATGATTGCATTTAGCTTGACATTTGGTGTATTTATCTTTTAGAAAAATGTGTCAGGAGTGTGACAAAACATAAAAAAATGGACAGTATTTTCATTTGGTTACCTCTAGTTTATACCACCAATGATCAAATTAAATTAACTTTTGTTATATTTATTAGGCATATATAAATAATTGATTTACAACTATTAAGCCTCATTAGATCATATTTTTTATGCTTGTATGAAAACTTTAATTACCAGATTTTTTTAAATATACAGTAAAAATAGTGTTTCTTTGATATACTGAAACTGTTTTCTCATGATATATACAAAGTTTGGTACCAAAATGTGCCTATTTCATATCATTATCAAATGGAAATACATTTAGGTCTTTTACCATACCCAAAAGAAAATGATACCTCTGAGGCAGTAAGTCTGTATTTGTTATCATTTTAACACTTTGTTGCTAATAAAAGTTGGAAAAAAAAATGTTGTCTTCATATATTGCACTGAGCAACTGAATCTGAAAAATATATCATATTGACATTATTTTACGACCAAAATTATGTCAATTTGTCCAATTTGAAATTTCCCCCTCTATGTCACACAAAGTCTTCATTTTTAGCTCACCTGGCCTTTAGGCCATGTGAGCTATTGTCATCACTTTTTGTCCGTCATCTGTCGTCCGTCCGTCAACATTTCACATTTTAATCTTCTCCTCAGAAACCACTGGGCCAATTGCAACCAAACTTTGGTGGAATGGTCTTTGGATGGCCCCCTTCCAAAATTGTGTCCGATGATCCCGACTTCCAACCAAGATGGCTGCCAAGCTAAAAATAGAAAAAAAGGGGGGGGTGAAATTTTAATTGTCCATTGCTGCTTTAGTGTAAGTCAAAATGAGCTCAAATTTTAACTGCAGCTACATGGCAAGGAGTAGTTTAACATATATTCTGGGTTTTTCTGTGAAATTTTTCTTTCAGCCGATATATACTGATTATGCAAATTAGGCATATTTTGATAAAAGATCACATTTAAATCTTCTCCTCTGAAACCGCTGAACCAAATTAAACCAAACTTGGCAGGGATGGTCCCTGGGTGGGTCCCTTTCAAAATTGTGTCCGACAGCCCTGCCCTCCATTCAAGATGGCTGCTGTTACTAAAAATAGAAATTTCTTCAATTGTCCATTGCTGCTTTAGTATAAGTCAAAATGAGCTCAAATTTTAGCTGCAGCTACATGGCAAGGAGAAGTTTAACATATATTCCGGGTTTTTCTGTGAAATTTTTCTTTCAGCCGATATATACCGATTATGCAAATTAGGCATATTTTGATAAAAGATCACATTTAAATCTTCTCCTCTGAAACCGCTGAACCAAATTAAACCAAGCCTGGCAGGGATGGTCCCTGGGTGGGTCCCTTTCAAAATTATGTCCGTCAGTGCCGTCCTGTATCCAAGATGGCCACCATTACTAAAAATAGAAATTTCTTCAAATGGCCAAAATTGCTCTATTTTAAGCCAGAATGTGCCCAAATTTGAACTGTATAAGCATAATGATGAGCTTTTTAACATATATTACAGGATTTTTTATGAACTTTGAACTTTTGCCGATTATGCAAATTAGAAAAAAGGGGGGATGAAATTAAAAAAAAATCTTCTCCTGTGAAACTACTGTGCCAATCTCAACCAAACTTTGCTGAAATGATTCTTGGGTGGTCCTCTTCCAAAATTGTGTCCGACATTTCAGAACTCCGACCAAGATGGCCACCACAGCCGAGCTTAATTTAACATAGGACCCTATGGGAAATTCCCATAAAAATCTTCTTGTCTGAAACCATTTGCTCAATAAGAACAAAATTTTGATTAAATAGTCATTGGATGGTTCTCTTCCAAAAATATGTCCGGCGGTTCGGCCCTTCGACCAAGATGGCCCCCACAGCCGAACTTAGCTTAACATAGGACCCTATGGGAAATTCACATAAAAATCTTCTCCTCAGAAACCACTGGGCCAATTGCAACAAAACTTTGGTGGAATGATCCTTGGATGGCCCCCTTCCAAAAGTGTGTCCGGTGATCCCGACTTCCAACCAAGATGGCCACCAAGCTAAAAATAGAAAAAAGGGGGGTTGAAATTTTGAAAGAATCTTCTCCTCTGAAACTACTGAGCCAATCTCAACCAAACTTTGTGAAATGATCCTTGGGTGGTCCCCTTCCAAAATTGTGTCCTGCATTTCATACCTCCGACCAAGATGGCTGCCACAGCCGAACTTAATTTAACATAGAACCCTATGGGAAATTCCCATAAAAATCTTCTTGTCTGAAACCATTTGCTCAATAAGAACTAAATGTTGATGAAATAGTCATTGGATGGTTCTCTTCCAAAAAAATGTCAGGCGGTTCGGCCCTTCGACCAAGATGGCCCCCACAACCGAACTTAGCTTAACATAGGACCCTATGGGAAATTCACATAAAAATCTGGAACCAGTTGCTCAATTGGAACCAAACTTTGACAAAATAGTCATTGAATGGTCCTTTTCCAAAATTTGCGTCTGGTGGTCCCGCCCTCTGACCAAGATGGCTGCACAGCTGTACTTAGTTTAACATAGGACCCTATGGGAAATTCACATAAAAACCATCTTGTCTAGAACCAGTAGCTCAATTAGAACCAAACTTTGATGGAATAGGCATTGGATGGTCCTCTTCCAAAATTGTGTCCGGCAGTCGCGCTCTCCCACCAAGATGGCCACCACAGTGCAGTTGCGTTGTTATTGAAAGCAGCTTTGATCCAGGTGAACGATAACAGGCTCCTGGGAGCCTCTGGTTTTGAAAATCACCCAAATGTGAAATCCTACATGTATATTTACAACAATACAGAAAAATAATTAAAAAGCTTACCTTGAAAACTTATTTTAGTTAAATTGTATCAAACTTGAAGCATACACAAAGCCATATAATGTCTAATCTTTACGTTTCAAACTGGAAGTCTTCATATGACGTCAATGACGTCATGTTGGTTATTTTCCAAAGTCGTCAATACCATTTTGCGGATTTTTTTCAGTTTACAATCGTATGTGTATTGTATGTCCATTGTTTGAGGCTCTCCTTGGGTATTTCTTTAATAGTGTTTAGCATCGAAAACAAACACGATGTCCAAGAATAAGAATTATAAGGATTAAACACTGTGTTTTTAGGAAATTATGTATGTATAAACTCCGGCAGCTCACTCACAAACTAGAGTGAGCTGCCAGAGTTTATACATAGATAATTTCCTAAAAAACAGTGTTTAATCCTATAATAAAGTTTGTCAGTGACTTGCGACAGGTAGGTGGTTTTCTCGTGTACTCCACCAATAAAAACTGACCGCCACGATATAACTGAAATATTGTTGAAAGTGGCATTAAGCACCATAAACCAAACCTAAACCAATATCTCAAGTGATAATTAGTCTTTGATTGGATAATATTTTATTTGAATTTTAAATGCAAAAAAAGACAACAATTATTTTTATTAAGCACTCGAAATGTTACAAATGAACCGATATAATCTGTAGCAAAATCGTTACCCATAAAAATAATACTATGAACAAAAACATGGAATTCCACAAAATGATCATATGCCATGTATACATCGTAATATTGATTACAGGTAATCTGAAAACATGGCTTTTTTGTTGTTGTTTAGTTGGGTACCCCAGAGTGTACAGAAACTGAGGGCTCGGGTGGCTCAGTGAGTTAGGTAGTTGGATTACCTAGCAACTCATACAAGCCTATCACCAATATGGCGTGGGTTTGTGCCCAGCTTTGTAAATTACAAAAAAGGGTGCACTCGACTCGCAGCCGCAAGTTGCTTGCCCATGGTCGGTGGTTCTCTCCGGGTACTCGGGTTTCTTCCACCACTAAAACTGGTTGCCATGAAATATTGCTGAAAGTTGCGTTAAACACCAAAATCAAATCAAATCAAATCAGAAACTGTGATTTGAAAAACACAATACCATTCATATATTCACTCTGCATGAAACCCTACCGATTCATATATTCACTCATGAAACCCTAACCATTGATATTCACTCAGCATGAAACCCTACCCATTCGTATATTTGCAGAACAATTTAGCATTTTTAGCTCACCTTGCCAAAGGCAATGTGAACTTTTGCCATCACTTAGCATCCGTTGTCCGTTAACTTATCGCATTTTAATCTTCTCCTCTGAAACCTCTCAGCCAAATGAACTGAAACTTGGTAGGAAGCATCTATGGAAGGTCCTCTCTAAAGATTGCTCATTTTGTCCCGATCTATTAACAAACATGGCTGCCACAGGAAATTCTTGTTTCTGATTGGCAGATTTTAAAAAATCTTCTCCGAAACCGCTTGGTCAAATGAACCGAAACTTGGTAGGAAGCATCTATGGAAGGTCCTCTATAAAGATTGATCATTTCATCCCGATCCGTTAACAAATATGGCCACCACAGACAATTATTGTTTCTGATTGGCCGATTTTTAAAAATCTTCTTCTCTGAAACCGCTTGGCTAAATGAAGCGAAACTTAGTAGGAAGCATCTATGGAAGATCCTCTATAAAATTTGCTCATTTCATCCCGATCCGTTAATAAACATGGCCACCACAGGCAATTCTGGTTTCTGATTGGTTCATTCCTAAAAATCTTCTCCATTGTAATAAACTGTTAAAAGGGAGATAACTCTTGCATTAAACTGTTAAAAGAAAGATAACTTGCCATTATCTCCCTTAGAAATTAACTAATGCTGATATAGTGTAACATGTTTATACTATACATTACATGTAGGTATTCACATTTTAATATTCTTTTTAGCTCACCGTGCCAAAGGCAATGTGGGCTTTTGGCATCACTTGGCATCCGTCGTTTGTTGTCTGTCATCTGTTAACTTTTCAAATTTGAATCTTCTCCTCTGAAACCGCTTGGCCAAATTAAACGAAACATGGCAGGAAGCATCTATGGAAGGTCCTCTATGAAGATTGCTCATTTCGTCTCGATCGGTTAACAAACATGGCCACCACAGGCAATTCTTGTTTCTGGTCGATATCTAAACAATCTTCTCCTTTGAAACTGCCTAGCCAAATGAACCGAAACTTGGTAGGAAGCATCTACATGTATGGTAGGTTGTGTATTATGTTTCCTCAAAGCAGAATCAAAGGTGAGCGACACCAGGCTCAGCCCACTGAGCCTCTAGTTCTTGTATTATATTAGAACAGACTTTCCCTAGCTATTATAGAAGAGATTGTTTTAGCGTTGAAGAAGCTTGAGGGTTGTAGATATATTTGAACAATTGATATATCATAGCTTAAAAATTGATACATTAGAGTGAAAAATGTACGACCTAAACATACAATATATATTTGAAAGGTTAAAAAGTTGACCCATCCCAGCAGCAAGTGTGTACATCATACATCGGTATATAGGATTGTCACTGCTTTAGATATTTTGTCAACAATATCAGATCTTTAGCTATAGATAATATTTATTAAACGGTTTTCGGAGTTAAATAGTGTTTCAATCGAACGTGTTGTATAAATGATTTGTAACATGAAGCCTTGCATTTAATATCACATCTAGGTCGTTGATTATTGCATGGCTCTCTGAGATTAATATAACTACCGGTACAGCCCAGATCTAAAGTGTGCAATATCTCATATCTACTTGTATTATTTCATAGTTCTTAGCTGTTGCTTACATTCTGGTATATAAACCATAAAAAGATCAAAGGAAAAGAATGCATTCCTGTTAAAAAAAAATTTTAATTGATTGTTGTGAAATCAAAGACAATATTGTCTATAGATCTATGTCTTTCACTGGATGACTTTCACTGACTTTCCTGTAAATTATTAATGGTGTGAACCTTCTTTCCCTTTTGGGTAACTGTTACAGGTATTATTGCTATAAAAGCTAGAATTGATGCACATTCTAGACAAATATCTCTGAAATAGCAGGAAACTACCATTACAGTAACCGGAAACTCCAGACTCCATTAGTATTCATTACACAAGGATGAAGAAAATGGTCTTGATTGATGATCCTGAATCATTTGAAGGGCTTCTATTTAAGCTTTTAACTTTGTATGACAGATCCTGCAAAAACTTCTTTTCCTTGGGAAATTGATTTTTTGTATAGCAATTAGGTTATAGGGAAGTAAAAAAATTGGAAACTGCATTGTTGTGAAATGAATGGTTTAGGTGTAATTGACACTCTTCAATACTTGCCAGTTTTCGTTCTGTGTTCTTATCATAATCCAATTTGACAAAATTTTATTGCTTTTTAGGTGACTAATTATTATTGACAATTTTGGTTTAAGATAGTTAAAATGCATTACATTCTTGAAATATATTTAATTCCTTGCAAAATGTAAAATTTAGAAAGCTTTAGTAACCTGAAAAATGACAATCTACTAAGTCCACTATGTTAGACTAAAGATGTAAATTACCTGGTAAATTATACTACAGGAACAGAAGTTGTATTGTTATGGGAACCTCTAGAGCTACTGTATTTGATGAACTCATGGACAGTAGATTTCTGTACAGTATTTTTGAAATTATGAAGAAAATCATTTTCAATATATTTCAAATTTAAATAAGTGTAAAATTAAAATTTACTTTACACTCCTTGATGTCCGTTTATAGCCAGAACATTTAAAAAAGAAAAGAAAAAAAGTGTTAATGAAATGAGCATAACAGACTGTCCAAAAGTTTGATATTGGAAATTTGGTAAGAACAAGATTTAAAATATGAACTTGTATTTGATATGTCAAGCATCATTTTGGTATAGAGATTTCTAGCTAGTAAATATGAGGGCCAAAGAGTCAGTGGCATACAAGCCCTTTAGTTCTAAATTTTAAAATCTTAAGAATCATCTTGAGAAACAGCAATGGAAATGCAATTGTATTTGACTTGAGGCCTCATTGTGGCATGAAGATTCAAACTTATGCATATTAAAGTCCCATGAAATTCAAAATATAAGCTACATTAATCATATGGTAGATTTGACATCAATAACACTGTAGTAAATGATTTTTCTTTTGAATTTTCAGTCTATTTATTTAAGTTTTCAGATCATGTGACTTCGATTGTTTCAGTATAAATATTTGTCTAATGCAGACTGTATTTTATATTGTAAATATCCTAAATCATTTGAAATATAATCCTTCTTTTGTTTTGAAGTATTTTACAGCTGCAAAGTACACAGAGCTAAAATTAGTAAATTGGACATAAAAATAAAATGTAGAATCACCAATAATTGAATTAAAATTCAATGTAGTTAAAATTACAGGTTTAATTTGTTGTACCTTTTTTTGCCATATGTAACAACATTCATTCCATATGGAGTCATGTCGGTGACCGTCATGTCATGTAAATTTTCATCCATATTTGACCATCCAATCATATGCAAGACAATTAAATATATTGACCAATGACCAATGTATTTGTTTCTTACAAAATGTAGGTACAGGTATGTATAGAAAATGTATTGTAAAGTTAAAAATATATGTAGATCTTTGACACTTATCTGACATCTCCTAAATAAATTGCTTATATAAGAACTGACAAAAATATAGAAAGGTTAATTATAGATGATAACAATAGAAAATTACTAGCTAGGTCATCATCAATCAGACAGTGTTGATATGTTCAATGGCCGAGAGGTTGTATGGTATACAATATACATTGTACATCATTGTTTCCTTCTCTATAGCCTGGGTATTTACATTTTAGGCCTAAATTAAAAAATTGTTTGTTTGCCATTCTCCGACTCAGATTTTTTTGTGTGGGTAGGTAGGTAGGTATATTATTTTATTTTTCTGAACCAGACATACATTTTTTGTATGTTTAAAATATTAAGCATACAGTATAAATATACATGTACATGTACTGAGCATGCATGAAGCTAAATAGACATTCGTGCATGTTTCTGTTTTAGATTTAGATACATGAACCTTGCACTTCTTAGGCTACATGTATATTGCATGTGTTATCGACAACGGAACGGACCGGAACGAAAATTTCGGAAATAAAAAAAAATTATTTTAAAAAGGCAATAAAATCTTTGAGTCGCACAGATTTTTTTGGGTTGGTTGGCTGACGGCAAACCATCAATATTTTAATTTAGGCCATAGATTTGAACTAGAATTATTGATCTATGGTTGATCCTTTGAAAAATGTTACAAAATGTTTGCTTGAAGTCATATGCATCCTGTTAAAGTTCTAAATAGTAATACAGTGGAACCTCTGCGAATCGACACCTGAGTTTTCCGACATTCTGTGACTTCCGACAAGAATTTCAGGTCCCAAAATATTTCTTTAACATTTTTTGTTAAAAAAAACCTTGAGTATTCCGCAACTTGTCACTTCCCACATCCCACACTGTTTTATGGTCCCAGTGTTATTAATGACACTTAATTATGTCTCCCCTTCGAACGAAGGGAGACATATTGTTTTAGTCTGATTTTTTCTTCCGCTTCTTCTTCTTCTTCTTCTTCCGCTTCTTCTCAGCGAAGCTTGTCCGGACCATAACTTTTTTGTCTTTCCAGATAGGTCAATTATATTTGGTATGTGGGTACATGACCATAAGGTGGTTTGTCACACACCGTAATGACCTTTGTGGGACCTTGACCTTTGACCTCAAGGTCAAATAATTGTTTTTTAAATAGTATTTATTTGGTATATGGGTGCATGACCATAAGGCGGTGTGTCGCATACCGTAATGACCTTCATGGGACCTTGACCTTTGACCTCAAGGTCAATTAATTATTTTTTAAATAGTATTTATTTGATATATGGGTGCATGACCATAAGGCGGTGTGTCGCATACCGTAATGACCTTCGTGGGACCTTGACCTTTGACCTCAATGTCAAATAATTGTTTTTTTAAATAGTATTTTCTTGTCTGGGCTATAACATTTTTGTCTTTCGAGATGGTGAATGATATTTAGTATGTGGATGCATGACCATAAGGCGGTGTGTCGCATACCATAATGACCTTCGTGGGACCTTGACCTTTGACCTCAAGGTCAAATAATTGTTTTTTAAATAGTATTTTCTTGCCCAGGCCATAACATTTTTGTCTTTCGAGATAGGTTGTTGTACAGATGGCTGCATTAAGGGGAGACATAAGTTTTAGGTATCTAAAACAGTTCTTCCTAGTTAATCCTGTCTTATCCGACCCTTTGATCTGCTCATTAATAAATTATCATCCTTTCATATCATTAAATATAAACCATTAACAAATTGACAGGCTTAGCTCACAAATAAATTGTGATTTTAACTAATTGATTGGCAGGTAATTAGAGGCTCATTAGCAAAGGTTAAAAGTTAGTTTACAAAGAATACATATGTAATGATTAAAATTTTACAGTTAACTGTTTTCACTTCTTTGTAAGACATGGCTACAACCATTATCTGATATATTATGAAATTGTTCTATGATTGTGTACACACATAAATTATGTTTGAATTTATTGATTGGCAGGTGATTAGAGACTCATTGATAAGGATTACCAAGAATAAAAAATTATATTTTACAAATAACTGTTTTCACTTTATTTGTAAAGTACATGGCTACATCCAACAATTATCTGATCAGATTATGGAATTGTTCTAAATAAATTAATTGTGTAAAAATTAAATATTAAATGTATTTTCATGTACATTGTATAAAATCCCTTTACATTGTAGTTCCAATTATTTAAACCTTCCTACATAATTTCTTCCCCAAGTTGAATTTGTGAAAATTTCTGTTAACCAAAAAGAAAACCTGAGTTTTCGGACATCCTGTACAATCCGACACATTTCCTTGGTCCCTTGGTGTGTCGGATTAGACAGGTTCCACGGTATATATTTTTTTCAGCTAGTGACTTTAAGAAATGTTGGGCAAACTGACAGATTACAATACTTTTTATTTGTGGGGAACCAATTTTTTATTTTACAAAATACATAGATTAGTATGGGGTACCTCTGTTGATGGGGCCCACAGGCAACTGCCCATGGGTAGGTGTGTCTTTCAGAAGTGTTGCCACTTTTTAGAGCTATTATTTATCCAAATTGGCTGACATGTTGTGTTTAAATTAAAGAATTAAATTAAAGACCATTTCATTTGATGTTTAAATTTTCATATAGCCAATCACAAACTATGTTACTGTGCTTTAAAGTGTAGTGGTTTATGTAAATTTTTAATTTTTGAGTTGTTCACATTGAAGTATAGTTTTGCATGTATATATACCTGTATATAATATATTATTTGTTTATCACATTGAATTATTTAGTTAGAAAAACTCTCAATTGCACAAGTCAGTCAAGCTTGTTGATCAATGCAGTTTGCTGAATTTGACTTAAAAAAAACAAGACTTTGTTAAAAAAAATTATTGAAAAATGTACTAGTTTTGTAGATTATTTAAAATACATCAGTATATGTTTTATATGTAAAATCTACAAATTTTACATGGATTTTAACATAGTAATGTTAAATATCTAAGCATAGACATTAACCTTCTCTTGATATAGAAATGTATGTAGTTGGTATGTATACATATATATCTTATTCACAGTTGACTAAACATTTGTATATGTATTTGTATGTAGGCGTCATAAATAAAAAAAAAAGCTAATAAATATATAAAACACAGAATACATTTTTGTAATTCTCTAAATTTACTATCAAGGAAAACAATATATTAACCTGCCTGTCATTTCTTGTGTAATATTATTCAAGAAATAATAACAGGTTTATGTTTTATGCATATTACACAGTGAACTTCTATGATTGTAGAAAGATGTCCAATAAAATGTCCTATGCATAAATTTGTCATGTAATGGTAACTTTTTTTCAGTGGCAGTTTCCCATCACTAATAAAAATTACCAGTTAATTTCTCATGTGTGAAATGATTTATTTCTTCTTGTGATATTGACAAGTCAGCAGTGTGGTATGTCAACCATATCAATAACAACATCTAGGAGTATTCTCTATGATATATATGTAGTTTAATGATTCATGCATCAAGTGCTTTCAACTGTGTATTTTTTTGTATGTGTGATTGGGGACAAATAATTTTACAAGCTGTCAAAATAGGAGTACCTTATTTATATGTGGGTGTTTATAAGATATTTGGAAGTCATCTTCACCCAAACAGGATCTTAAATATAAGGTTAGTATTTTACAATTAGTGCACAGAAACATAGGTATCAACAGTAAATATTTAGATACTTTATGTGCACTTAGGTGCATAATGCATTTTGCAAATTGTCTTTTAATCTTGGTTGAAGTAGTGTAATAAGGATTTACTTGATATTAACAAATACAACGAGTTCTACAGACATGATTAGTATAGGAGCAAATTAATAGCTTCAATGTCAGTCAATACAAGCAGTTAGAAAAAAAAGCTGTCCTTGAAAATGTATATATTGATGTACATCTGGAGATCCATATTTGGATGCATTGACTGAATTATTTGCATGTATATTTACATGTAAACAAAAGGTAAATAAAAAAAAGGGGGAGAGTCTGAGGGATCAAAAATGCAAAGTTAGTTGTTTCCATGATTTAGCTTCAGACTTAATCATTGCAGTTTTTTTGCAAACAAATTGTACCAGGTCAAAATGTCATAGTTTATTGCTCTCTGTACTCTTAATTGCTTTAAAACTCTTTTCTATGTTACATATAGATTAGGCTGTTCTCAAAATCACATGAAATCTTGCAGCAAAATTTGTGAATTTGAGTATGTTAGTCAGTTCTGTAGCTTAAATACACCATCCTGCATTATACACAGTACATAAAATATTTATACCACGGTTTTCCAAGTTAAGCGGTTAACCGTTTAACACGGAAAACCATGGTAGTAATGATTTGTAACATGAAGACATGCAATATCGCATCTAGGTCGTTGATTATTGCACGGCTCTTTGAGAGTAATAAAACTACAGCCCAGATTTAATTTAATTCTTTATTTATTTATGAGGATTACATACAGCCAGAGGCTGCTAGTAGCTCTCCTCAGATTTAAAGTGTGCAATATCTCATACCTGCATGTATTATTTCATAGTTCTTAGCTGTTGCTTATATTTTGGTATATAAACTATAAAAAGATCAAAGGAAATGAATGCATTCATGTTACAACAATATGATTATGCCGTGTTGTTTGATACAATAAGTTATTCCTGGTTCAAAATTATACACAAATGATTAACACTTGTAAAAAACTACACATAAAAGTGACTTGTGATACAGGTACCTTTCTGCACAGGAGATCAAAACACTACTTTACTATTCAGTGCCCATTAAGAATAATTATGTACATAATTAAAAGAAAATGTTTAGTGTTCATAGAAAACATTGATGTTTCAAGAACTGGAGCTTCCAACTTTTATTAGTATATTTACATTTATGTAAATAAATTACTTTTTGGAAGAAAAAAATCTCATATTCAATTATTCAGTGTATCTGTGGTACTCTTGCTTCTGATGACTGCTTCTCTTGTTTAAGTATTAAATATGGAATTCATATTGAATCGATAATTACACAAAAATTATTATGAAGTGAATTTTTGTTTTTATGTGGTTATTTGAATTAGAAATTGAAATGTTGATAGTTTTGAGTAAGGGAAATATAGATAAAAATAAGTTTCATAAAGTTGTATTGTGGAAAACAATGTTTTGCAATATCATAGAAAGAAAAAATACCTCGTGCAGATTTTCAAAGTTGGTAGGTGATGAGTTCCATTGTTTTTACACTAGGCCTTACCTGTTGTGATTTGCTGGTGATGAGTTCCCTTATTCATTACACCATGCCAAAATTTCCTGTTGTGTGTTGCTGTTGATGAGCTGCCTTATTTTTACACCAGTCTTTACTTCTTGTGATTTGCTGGTGATGAGCTGCCTTATTTTTACACCATGCCAAAATTGCCTGTGGGTGATTTGCTGGGGAAGAGCTCTCTTATTTTATTGCACCATGCTAAAATTGCCTGTTGTAATTTGCTGGTGATGAGCTCTCTTATTTTTTACACCATGCCAAACTTGCCTGTTGTTATTTTTTGTTGATGAGCTGCCTTATTTTTACACCATGCCAAAATTTCCTGTTGTGTGTTGCTGTTGATGAGCTGCCTTATTTTTACACCAGTCCTTGCCTGTTGTGATTTACTGATGATTAGCTCCCTTATCATTTACTCCATGCCAAAATTGTCTGTTGTTATTTGCTGGTGATGAGCTCCCATATTTTTTACACCATGCCAAAATTGCCTGGGCCCGGTTGTTCAAAATACTGGATAAGGTTGTCCATTGAACAACTCCTTATCCAGTGGACAGCTATCCAGTGGATAAAATTTGTTGTTCAAAAACAAGGACAATGGTTGGCTAGCTATCCACTGGATAAAATTTTGTCCAGTGGACAACTCCCCTGATTCTTTACACTTCCTGTCTAAAAGCAATCGAGACCAAACATATAAAAAAAAAGTCTGCTAAGTTCGGGGACATTTCAATTTATTTTTCATGCAGTTAATTTATTTGTTGCGATCTGCAAATGATTTATGAGCAATCATTTTGTTATCTTTGTGTTGGGGCAGGGAATTTATGTCTCCATAGAATTTTTTTCAAGTCATATGGTAATCAAATTTTTGTTAGACAAATTGTGACTAATCACACATTTGTTTTCTATTTAGTTTTACTTACACAGTGTATTAGACTGGTTTTTTTTTTTAAAGTGAAATCTTTTTAAATATTTTTTTCAGATCATGCAATAATAATCCAAAGTACATTTTTGTTCAAATAAATTGAAGCTAGTGACTTCATTTCATTCCTAAGAAAATTATCGATATTGAAGCAAGGGCAAGAGTGTTTAAAGGGTGTGTCATTTTGTCATTCATGTCTTCTAGAATAATTTGGATTTTTTTTGTAAATAGATAAAAATATGAAGATATATTTATTTTACGAAAAACACAATTTTACAAAACTTAAGAAATATTTTATTATGATCCAGTTCAATTATTGTACTGATGTAGTGTACTATAATCTGGCAACAATAAAATCTAAATTGTGTTCTGGAAGGCATGAAATATATTGAAGTGGGCTGGCCTGAAATAAGTGAAAGTTTTGGGACTACGCAATACTCCCATATCAGTTTACAAAATATGTTGATTGGATCTTGGGACATTTAACGTACATGTCTTGGGATCGCATATTTTCATAGAAGTCTACACACAAAACTGAAAGACCTTTTTCATACTGTTGTCAAAACAAATAAAATAAATAATATTTAACTCCAACTTTTGAGAGACAAAAAAACAACAATAATTACCAATTCAAATCAGTTCCAAATCTAAATCCAAAGCAACAAACAGTTCTAGTATACAATTTTCCATCACAGATGTCATCATGAGCCATTCTTCCACTATTGAACTAAAAAAAGGGGGGTCCTCGGCACGGTTCATCAAAAGTATTTTTAACTGATCAATTATAAATTCTTCTGATCACATTTCACAAAAATATGTAGCCCAATGTAATTGATAAGGTATTTTTAAACCCTTTCTACATCCTCACTAGTCGGGTCTATTTTGTCAACAATTTAAGGGTGGATGTGTCCAGTAATTCATGTAATATTGACAACATCAGGTTGAGAAAAAAAAGCTAACAACAAACACAGAAGACCACATTGAATATAAGGTTCACAGAAACGTAGACGAGAGGCGCATATCATAAAGAATGTAAAATAAATTTGACTGAAAACGATTCACGGACAATGTCCTCATCGCGATTCACGGCAAATAAAAACCAACAAAAATATTGGGGAAGAAAAATCCACGATCACGAAAGACCAAAATAACCCACCAGTCCTCTCAATTACACCTCACTATAATTTACTTGCACTGTGCAACAAATTAAATCCTAAATCAGTTCTGATGGTGTGTGTATTTTTTTCTCCTCATTTTTTAAAATTTATATTGTATAACATTTATTTATTTACATTTGTATTTAAAATCTGTCTATTTTTCTTAGTTCCTGTTATGTGTAATCTATTTCCAAAAAGGGAAAATGCTATTTTTGAAATTGAATAGTGAAAAATCGAATGTAATTTCTATTGGTGATCATATTTATCCAGTGGACAGAAGTTGTCCACTGAATAGATGATTTATCCACTTTATCCACTGTTTCAAACAACCGGGTGCCCTGGTGTGATTTGCTGGTGATGAGCTGCCTTATTTTTTACACCATGACAAAATTGCCTGTTGTGATTTGCTGTTGATGAGCTGCCTTATTTTTCACACCATGCCAAAATTGCCAGTTGTGATTTGCTGTTGATGAGCTGCCTTATTTTTCACACCATGGCGTGATGCCAACATTGCCTGTTGTGATTTGCTGGTTATGAGCTCCCCTTTTTTTACACCATGCCAACATTTCCTGTTGTGTGTAGAAGGTGATGAGCTCTCTCATTTTTGCACATTGCCTATTGTGTTTTACTAATATGAACTCCCTTAGTTTTACATCAGGCCTTGCCTGTTATGTTTTTCTGTCACAACAGTTTTACAAAGTTTGTTGCAAAATACACAAAAATGTACAAAATGTAGACTTGTGAATAACAATGGACATGAAGTTCTCAATGCTTAGGGGCAGTTTAAAAAAAAAGGCTCCTACTGCTATAGCTGTCTAATTTACTCATTTTTATGATTTTATTGGATCTAAATAGTTCAAAAGATCTGTAATGATTTGATGTGTGTTACTGCAAAAAATCTTTAAGATATCTAGAATAACAAAAAAAATATGTCCAAATTGTCAGGAGTGCAACCCTTTTTTGTGACACTTTAAAAAATCCTTAATTTTCAACAACCTACCACAGTGCTAAATCAAACAATATGTTATCAAAATCTATTTCATCACACACTTTGATATGTTGACATACTTTAAGATAGCAATAGATCATGCTTCACATTTATTATTGCATAAAAATATGGCTTTGTAAAAAAGATGTACCTAGTCAAGAGTGCAACAAACATTTATGCAAGTTTTCCTAAATTACATTGTAGAAATGTTGTCTTTTAGTTTTCAAAGATATGGGTTATAAATAAATCTTAATACATCATTGCTGCTTCAAAACCATAGTTAAAGGATACACTAAAATCAGTAGTAAGGCCAAGAATGTCACATTAAAGGCAGCACCCTCAAATGTCAGGAGTGCAACATTTGATATTTTCTTAGACATATTTTCTTTTAAATGTAACTAAAATCACATTTGTCTTTCTATTTCAACAGAGACTGACCAAGAGAACAGATAAAACCCGCAGTTATATTTTCACATCGCCAGGTATATGTAAAAAGAGGTGATGTGAAAATATAACTGCGAGCCCCTGTGATAAAACCCATTTACCTGTCTGAGATACATAAAATATCTCTCACAGAAGCATTTGATTCATGTCAGGACTCCTGAGGAGTACAACTAGTTTTAAGTGATCTTCTACACAGTCTAAATTATAGCTTTTTATATGGATGATTTAAATAAAATGAGATTCTGTCAAGTTTAGAATAATGTTTGAAAAAATTAAAAGTGCCAATACTGCAATAGCATTTTATGTGCTTTTAATTTTATGTAATAAAGCATTTTTGTTCATTTTAAATGATCTCATGCTTTAATATCTATTAGGTGTTAATACTAGAGACATTCTCTGACAAGGGAACATGTTTTCTAGGTTCATTAGCTATTGGAGATTAATTGACTTGATAAAGTTTATGATAAATTTTATCTATTTTCTTATAGATAATTTATGGTTGACCATGTAAATGTTGCACTCCTGACATAAGTATTTAAAAATCATTGAAATTTGATATAATCAATTTTTTAAGTATCCAAAAAATACTTGTAATTGTACATTAAACATCTATTTTCAATATTAATTTAGATTAATACATGTTTTAAATGTTTTTGTATAGTATATTTCAAAAATAAGTTGGGAATTTTCGAGAAGTATGGCTGTAAACAAGTTACAAATAACTAAAAAAATGTTACTTTAAGAAACAATTATCATTAAAACTTGGTAAAACTAATGCTTGAAAGAACACCAACTGATTTTTCCCCCTGTGAATTGTTTTTAAGTTAATAACTCTTCTTTTTCTTGATGGCAATATAATGTCAGGAGTGCAACATATCCTGATAAAATAGTACCATTGATAAATTAATGATAATTTATAATAAATTGTCTTTTCTAGCCTATAAAAATATTCGAATTATTTCTTTATGATTTATCTAATATATTAGAGTGGTATAATACAAATTTTCAAATGTAATTAAAAATATTGCTGCTAAAACTGGGTATTAAAGAAGTGGTATGGCAAAAAATTGTTACAAATTTCCAAATACTGTCATGTCTGTACAAATATTTCATTGAAACAGGTAAAAATTATTGTATGAGTTAACAGTAACATCACTGTTCAATGTTGGCATTTTAAAATGTGATATTTTCTTCTTCTTTTTTCTTTATTATAAAATGTCAGGAGTGCAACAAAAATAGACAAAATGTTTTTTCTACAACCAATTATTTTGCAATCGTTCAAAGAATCAATGTGATTTTTTTTTACAAATGGCTACTTATCTTTAAAGTTTGAAAATTTTGCTCTCTTAAGTAAAAATTTTTGTTATTATTTTGATAATAAAAACTTTATCAGGTAGATTGGACAAAAATATTGAGAATTTTTCATAAAAAATTGCTTTTAAGAAAAACTACAACTACCAATAACCCAATATTTTGCACAAAAAGTCATTTATATCAGTTGCATTGTTTGAGAAACCATTATACAAAATAATTGAGACTACAGATTGTTTAACTGATATAGAATAAGTATGTGTTTTACCGGTACATGTTTTTTATGCCAATTTGTGTTAAATAAAAGGTTCTTAAAAATTTATTGCTTATCTGTTCATAGTTTCTTTCTTGTTTCATTTACTTCATTGTATACAACATTGAAAATTATCAGCAGCAAGTTTTTAGGAGTGAGTTTAATTTGGACATTTTTTTCACATGTTGGAGCCATTTTTTTTAATCAGCCCTTAATGAAATTTAGAACTAATAGATATTTATAAATCATGAAAGCTAGAATTCAGTAGCCTCCTCTCTTCTAAGATAAATATGATATCTTTAAAATTAGTACTGATGTTGTGAGACCGAATCTCGATCAGGTCAAGGTGTACAACATTTGTCAGTTTGTCAGTGACTTGCGACGGGTCTTCTGGCTTCCTCCACCAATAAAACTGACTGCCACAATATAACTGAAATATTGTTGAAAGTGGCATTAAACACCATCTGTCATCAAACAAGCAAACAAATTAAAATTAAGTACATGTACTGTATGATAGTCTAAAATATGGATTTGATTCATCCATCAGTTTGTAATTTCTCTCCAGACATCCCTCCCTCAATAGGTCAAGTAGCCACGATATAACTGAAAGATTGCTAAATGTAACAATAAACTGTATTAACCCTTACCAGAAAAATATTGAAATTTCAAGATGTTTGTGCACTTCTGATAGCCTTATTTGTTACATCTTTGCTAGCCAAGGGTTACGATTCGGGTCCCCCTTCTCTCCACCCTTGGCGGATCTAGAATATATTTTGAAATTCGCACACAATGCCACCTGGTGGTTTATTGAAGTTGCGCCCCTTAGATAGTCGTCATCGCCAGCCAATCAGAATCGTTTTGTTATACGTATGTTGGAGAGTTGAAAATGGCAGCGCCCAGTGAAGAAAAATTTATTTGTGATAAATTTAATTTGGAAGCACTTACTGTCAACCAAGTGAAAAGTTTCAAAGCTTTGGCAGACGGGAAAGATATTTTCATTGGAACCAAAACGGGAAGTGGCATCTTTGCTTACATTTCGTTGATAACATGTGCTCCGTGTAAAACGTCTTCTGATTGGATATGTGTACTGGTAGCCGTAACCAATGAAATATTAAAGCGTGAATCCTCAAAATGTATTCTAGATCCGCCAAGGGTGGAGGGAAGGGGGACCCGAATCGTAACCCTTGGCTAGCGAAGATGTATTTGTTAAGGAAAAATTGATTTCCAGTTTTCAATGTTTAAAAATACTTCAATAATCTTGTTTTGTTCAGGAATGACAATAATTTATATGAATTAAATCTGGTATGAATGGAAGCAAGTAGCATGTGATCAGGTTAAATCATTATTAATGGACAGCCACTTCCTAAATCAACAAAGTGAAAGGTAACTGACAAAATCTGTTTTGGTCTGTACAGCCAGTAATGATCTTTTTGCATGCTTATGTGATATAAATGGTGTCTAGTCAGGGATGGTGTTGTGTAATCAATCTGTAGTCATTGTTAATTCTGTATAAAGATGTTTCTGACAAGGTTAATTTGAGGAATAAAGATTGAAGTCATGATTGATGCTAGAATCATATGTCTTAAGTTTTTCTTGTCAATTTCTGTTGGCCAGTTCTTTTTTATAGTGATGTAGACAATTAACCATTATACAGTGAGACCTGTCTTAAGCAAACCTTCTTGGCACCAGATTTTGTGTTTGGTTTTTACAGGTTAAATTAACAAAGATTTCCAAAATTGGGACTTTATTTAAAGTTTGTTTTATACAATACTTCTAAGGTTGGTTAGAGAGAGAGTTATGGTGTTTAGCACCACTATCAACAATATTTGAGTTATATCGTGGTTGTCAGTTTTGTTGAAGGAGGAAACTGGAAAACCACTAACCTGGGGCAAGTCAATTTATCACATAAAGTTGTATCAAGTACACCTCACCATAAGTAGAATTCAAACTCACAACTTTAGTGGTGATAGGCACTGATTGCATAGGTAGTTGTAAATCTAATATACGATCACGACCATGACGGCCCAGATAAAGTTGGTGTTATTAAGCGTCAATTAATGTTTTGTACAGTATTCTGTTTTATTCAGGGTTTGGTTTATACAGTTTTCTCTGTATTTTAGAGTTTTATTAGCAAACTGTTACCTGTAGATACTTAAATGAAGTACATTTTAAGAACACAATTACATGATTTTTGTATTTTTGATTGAGTGCATCCCAGAGGGAATCCCAGGATATATAAATAGGACCTAGTTTCTTCCCATTGCTCCATTACAGTGCTAACTTTTGGCTTTTTATCTACAATAATTATTGTTTGTAAATTTGTTCTCATCATAAATATAGATGAAATATTGTTTACTTGATATTAAACAACAATCAATTATATAAATATTAAGTGTTGCAAAATGCAATTTTTTTTCTCACTATAAAGAGCTGTCATTAGGAGGATAACTGGGGAAAAAATTGGGACAAATAACACAAAGCTACATTTATATGATTTATACTGGAATGAAACCTTTTTCTTTTTAGCTCACCTGACCCAAAGGGTCAGGTGAGCTATTGCCATCACTTGGCGTCCGTCGTACGTCGTAAACTTTTTCAAAAATTTTCTCCTCTGAAAGTACTAAACCAATGGAAACCAAACTTGGTCTGAATCATCACTAGGGTGTCTAGTTTCAAAATTGTGTCCGGTGATGCCGTGCACCAACCAACATGGCCGCTGTTACTAAAAATAGAACATATGGTAAAATTGCAGGTTTTGGGTAATAACTCAAAAACCGTTAATAATATCAAAAATCTGACATGGGGTAAAAATGATCAGCACATCAAGATCTACCTACCCTGCAATTTTGAAGTAAATCTGATTGCCCATCTTGGAGTTATTGCCCTTTTTTCATCAAATTTGTAAAATTTTAATACTTTTCGTCTTATATTTCAAAAACTATAAGAGATAAAGGTTAACTTTAAATTGCAAAAATGTGCGGCATATCAAGATCTACCCACCCTGCAATTTTGAAGTAAATCCCATTACCCATTTTGGAGTTATTTCCCTTTTTTCATCAAATTTTCAAAATTTTAATACTTTTCGTCCTTTATTTCAAAAACTATAAGAGACAGGTGGTAAGTTGAAACTGCAAACATGTTCAGCATGTCAAGATCTATCTACCCTGCAATTTTGAAGTAAATTTGATTACCGATCTTGGAGTTATTGCCCTTTTTTCATCAATTTTTTTTTTAATTTTAATACTTTTCGTCTTATATTTCAAAAACTATTTAGAGATAGATGTTAAGTTTAAATTGCAAAAATGTGCAGCATGTCAAGATCTACCTACCCTGCAATTTTGAAGTAAATCCCATTACCCATTTTGACCGATTATGCAAATTAGAAAAAAGGGGGGATGAAATTTAAAAAAAATCTTCTCCTCTGAAACTACTGAGCCAATCTCAACCAAACTTTGCTGAAATGATCCTTAGGTGGTCCCCTTTCAAAATTGCGTCCATCTGCGCCGTCCTGTATCCAAGATGGTCGCCATTACTAAAAATAGAAATTTCTTCAAATGACCAAAACTGCTCTATTTTAAGCCAGAAAGTGCCCAAATTTGAACTGTATAAGCATAATGATGAGCTTTTTAACATATATTACGGGATTTTTTATGAACTTTGCACTTTTGCCTATTTTGACCAATTATGCAAATTAGAAAAAAGGGGGGATGAAATTTAAAAAAAATCTTCTCCTCTGAAACTACTGAGCCAATCTCAACTAAACTTTGCTGAAATGATCCTTGGGTGGTCCCCTTTCAAAATTGTGTCCGTCAGCGCCGTCCTGTATCCAAGATGGCCGCCATTACTAAAAGTAAAAATTTCTTCAAATGGCCAAAACTGCTCTATTTTAAGCCAGAAAGTGCCCAAATTTGAACTGTATAAGCATAATGATGAGCTTTTTAACATATATTACGGGATTTTTTTATGAACTTTGAACTTTTGCCTATTTTGACCGATTATGCAAATTAGAAAAAAGGGGGGATGAAAATAAAAAAAATCTTCTCCTCTGAAACTACTGTGCCAATCTCAACCAAACTTTGCTGAAATGATCCTTGGGTGGTCCCCTTTCAAAACTGTGTCCATCAGCGCCGTCCTGTATCCAAGATGGCTGCCATGACTAAAAATAGAAATTTCTTCAAATGGCCAAAACTGCTCTATTTTAAGCCAGAAAGTGCCCAAATTTGAACTGTATAAGCATAATGATGAGCTTTTTAACTTATATTACGGGATTTTTATGAACTTTGAACTTTTGTCTATTTTGACCGATTATGCAAATTAGAAAAAAGGGGGGATGAAATTAAAAAAAAATCTTCTCCTCTGAAACTACTGTGCCAATCTCAACCAAACTTTGCTGAAATGATCCTTAGGTGGTCCCCTTTCAAAATTGTGTCCGTCAGCGCCGTCCTGTATCCAAGATGGCCGCCATGACTATAAATAGAAATTTCTTCAAATGGCCAAAACTGCTCTATTTTAAGCCAGAAAGTGCCCAAATTTGAACTGTATAAGCATAATGATGAGCTTTTTAACATATATTAAGGTTTTTTTTATGAACTTTGAACTTTTGCCGATTTTGACCGATTATGCAAATTAGAAAAAAGGGGGGATGAAATTTAAAAAAAATCTTCTCCTCTGAAACTACTGAGCCAATCTCAACTAAACTTTGCTGAAATGATCCTTGGGTGGTCCCCTTTCAAAATTGTGTCCGTCAGCGCCGTCCTGTATCCAAGATGGCCGCCATTACTAAAAGTAGAAATTTCTTCAAATGGCCAAAACTGCTCTATTTTAAGCCAGAAAGTGCCCAAATTTGAACTGTATAAGCATAATGATGAGCTTTTTAACATATATTACGGGATTTTTTTATGAACTTTGAACTTTTGCCTATTTTGACCGATTATGCAAATTAGAAAAAAGGGGGGATGAAAATAAAAAAAATCTTCTCCTCTGAAACTACTGTGCCAATCTCAACCAAACTTTGCTGAAATGATCCTTGGGTGGTCCCCTTTCAAAATTGTGTCCATCAGCGCCGTCCTGTATCCAAGATGGCTGCCATGACTAAAAATAGAAATTTCTTCAAATGGCCAAAACTGCTCTATTTTAAGCCAGAAAGTGCCCAAATTTGAACTGTATAAGCATAATGATGAGCTTTTTAACTTATATTACGGGATTTTTATGAACTTTGAACTTTTGTCTATTTTGACCGATTATGCAAATTAGAAAAAAGGGGGGATGAAATTAAAAAAAAATCTTCTCCTCTGAAACTACTGTGCCAATCTCAACCAAACCTTGCTGAAATGATCCTTAGGTGGTCCCCTTTCAAAATTGTGTCCGTCAGCGCCGTCCTGTATCCAAGATGGCCGCCATGACTATAAATAGAAATTTCTTCAAATGGCCAAAACTGCTCTATTTTAAGCCAGAAAGTGCCCAAATTTGAACTGTATAAGCATAATGATGAGCTTTTTAACATATATTATGTTTTTTTTTATGAACTTTGAACTTTTGCCGATTTTGACCGATTATGCAAATTAGAAAAAAGGGGGGATGAAATTAAAAAAAATCTTCTCCTCTGAAACTACTGAGCCAATCTCAACTAAACTTTGCTGAAATGATCCTTGGGTGGTCCCCTTTCAAAATTGTGTCCGTCAGCGCCGTCCTGTATCCAAGATGGCCGCCATGACTAAAAACAGAAATTTCTTCAAATGGCCAAAACTGCTCTATTTTAAGCCAGAAAGTGTCCAAATTTGAACTGTATAAGCATAATGTTGAGCTTTTTAACATATATTACGGGATTTTTTATGAACTTTGAACTTTTGCCTATTTTGACCAATTATGCAAATTAGAAAAAAGGGGGATGAAATTAAAAAAAAATCTTCTCCACTGAAACTACTGTGCCAATCTCAACCAAACTTTGCTGAAATGATCCTTGGGTGGTCTCCTTTCAAAATTGTGTCTATCAGTGCCGTCCTGTATCCATGATGGCCGCCATTACTAAAAATAGAAATTTCTTCAAATGGCCAAAACTGCTCTATTTTAAGCCAGAAAGTGCCCAAATTTGAACTGTATAAGCATAATGATGAGCTTTTTAACATATATTACGGGATTTTTTATGAACTTTGAACTTTTGCCTATTTTGACCGATTATGCAAATTAGAAAAAAGGGGGGATGAAATTAAAAAAAAATCTTCTCCTCTGAAACTACTGAGCCAATCTCAACTAAACTTTGCTGAAATGATCCTTGGGTGGTCCCCTTTCAAAATTGTGTCCGTCAGCGCCGTCCTGTATCCAAGATGGCCGCCATTACTAAAAGCAGAAATTTCTTCAAATGGCCAAAACTGCTCTATTTTAAGCCAGAAAGTGCCCAAATTTGAACTGTATAAGCATAATGATGAGCTTTTTAACATATATTACGGGATTTTTTTATGAACTTTGAACTTTTGCCTATTTTGACCGATTATGCAAATTAGAAAAAAGGGGGGATGAAAATAAAAAAAATCTTCTCCTCTGAAACTACTGTGCCAATCTCAACCAAACTTTGCTGAAATGATCCTTGGGTGGTCCCCTTTCAAAACTGTGTCCATCAGCGCCGTCCTGTATCCAAGATGGCTGCCATGACTAAAAATAGAAATTTCTTCAAATGGCCAAAACTGCTCTATTTTAAGCCAGAAAGTGCCCAAATTTGAACTGTATAAGCATAATGATGAGCTTTTTAACATATATTAAGGTTTTTTTTATGAACTTTGAACTTTTGCCGATTTTGACCGATTATGCAAATTAGAAAAAAGGGGGGATGAAATTTAAAAAAAATCTTCTCCTCTGAAACTACTGAGCCAATCTCAACTAAACTTTGCTGAAATGATCCTTGGGTGGTCCCCTTTCAAAATTGTGTCCGTCAGCGCCGTCCTGTATCCAAGATGGCCGCCATTACTAAAAGTAGAAATTTCTTCAAATGGCCAAAACTGCTCTATTTTAAGCCAGAAAGTGCCCAAATTTGAACTGTATAAGCATAATGATGAGCTTTTTAACATATATTACGGGATTTTTTTATGAACTTTGAACTTTTGCCTATTTTGACCGATTATGCAAATTAGAAAAAAGGGGGGATGAAAATAAAAAAAATATTCTCCTCTGAAACTACTGTGCCAATCTCAACCAAACTTTGCTGAAATGATCCTTGGGTGGTCCCCTTTCAAAACTGTGTCCATCAGCGCCGTCCTGTATCCAAGATGGCTGCCATGACTAAAAATAGAAATTTCTTCAAATGGCCAAAACTGCTCTATTTTAAGCCAGAAAGTGCCCAAATTTGAACTGTATAAGCATAATGATGAGCTTTTTAACTTATATTACGGGATTTTTATGAACTTTGAACTTTTGTCTATTTTGACCGATTATGCAAATTAGAAAAAAGGGGGGATGAAATTAAAAAAAAATCTTCTCCTCTGAAACTACTGTGCCAATCTCAACCAAACTTTGCTGAAATGATCCTTAGGTGGTCCCCTTTCAAAATTGTGTCCGTCAGCGCCGTCCTGTATCCAAGATGGCCGCCATGACTATAAATAGAAATTTCTTCAAATGGCCAAAACTGCTCTATTTTAAGCCAGAAAGTGCCCAAATTTGAACTGTATAAGCATAATGATGAGCTTTTTAACATATATTATGGATTTTTTTATGAACTTTGAACTTTTGCCGATTTTGACCGATTATGCAAATTAGAAAAAAGGGGGGATGAAATTTAAAAAAATCTTCTCCTCTGAAACTACTGAGCCAATCTCAACTAAACTTTGCTGAAATGATCCTTGGGTGGTCCCCTTTCAAAATTGTGTCCGTCAGCGCCGTCCTGTATCCAAGATGGCCGCCATGACTAAAAACAGAAATTTCTTCAAATGGCCAAAACTGCTCTATTTTAAGCCAGAAAGTGCCCAAATTTGAACTGTATAAGCATAATGATGAGCTTTTTAACATATATTACGGGATTTTTTTATGAACTTTGAACTTTTACCTATTTTGACCAATTCTGCAAATTAGAAAAAAGGGGGGATGAAATTAAAAAAAAATCTTCTCCTCTGAAACTACTGTGCCAATCTCAAACAAACTTTGCTGAAATGATCCTTGGGTGGTCCCCTTTCAAAATTGTGTCCATCAGTGCCGTCCTGTATCCATGATGGCCGCCATTACTAAAAATAGAAATTTCTTCAAATGGCCAAAACTGCTCTATTTTAAGCCAGAAAGTGCCCAAATTTGAACTGTATAAGCATAATGATGAGCTTTTTAACATATATTACGGGATTTTTTATGAACTTTGAACTTTTGCCTATTTTGACCGATTATGCAAATTAGAAAAAAGGGGGGATGAAATTAAAAAAAAATCTTCTCCTCTGAAACTACTGAGCCAATCTCAACCAAACTTTGCTGAAATGATCCTTGGGTGGTCCCCTTTCAAAATTGTGTCCGTCAGCGCCGTCCTGTATCCAAGATGGCCGCCATTACTAAAAATAGAAATTTCTTCAAATGGCCAAAACTGCTCTATTTTAAGCCAGAAAGTGCCCAAATTTGAACTGTATAAGCATAATGATGAGCTTTTTAACATATATTACAGGATTTTTTATGAACTATGAACTTTTTCCTATTTTGACCGATTATGCAAATTAGAAAAAAGGGGGGATGAAATTTAAAAAAAATCTTCTCCTCTGAAACTACTGTGCCAATCTCAACCAAACTTTGCTGAAATGATCCTTGGGTGGTCTTCCAAAATTGTGTCCGCCATTTCAGAACACCGACCAAGATGGCCGCCACAGTCGAACTTAATTTAACATAGGACCCTATGGGAAATTCCCATAAAAATCTTTTTGTCTGAAACCATTTGCTCAATAAGAACAAAATTTTGATGAAATAGTCATTGGATGGTTCTCTTCCAAAAATGTGTCTGGCGGTTCGGCCCTTCGATCACTTTTGAAGTAAATCTGATTACTCATCTTGGAGTTCTTGCCCTTTTTTCATCAAATTTATAAAAAAAAAATTAATACTTTTCACCTTATATTTCAAAAACTATAAGAGATAAAGGTTAAGTTTAAATTGCAAAAATTTGCAGCATGTCAAGATCTTCCTACCCTGCAATTTTGAAGTAAATCCCATTACCCATTTTGGAGTTATTGCCCTTTTTTCATCAAAATGTTCTCAATTTTAATACTATCATCTTGTATCTCAAAAACTATTAGAGATAGAGGGAAAGTTTACACTGCAAAAATGTTCAGCATGTCAAGATCTACAAAAAATTTCCCACAGTTAAAAATATGCGACAACTGTGAAGAGTTATTCCTCTTGAAATGCATTTTTTTGTTGACTCACTGCTTTTGGTTACTCAAATAATCAAAGGGAAGCAACTCTATTACAAAATGTGAAGTAGGAAAAGCTAAATTTTGAGAATCATTGACATATATGTTTTTTTACAGCAATTTTGATAACTTACATTAAAGGGGGAACCCCTGCCCACATATTTTTGTAGAAGGGGTCTGCAATGACGAAGGCTACATTTGTTAATTTTTTTTACCAAAGTTATCAAGTTTTATTGACTGATGTTGTTATTATACCCAGGTGAGCTATACAGGCTCCTGGTTTGAATGTAGCCAACTGTAAGTCATCGTGCAACATTTGTGAAAAGCAATATTGTGTTTGTTTGATGGTGTTTAATACCACTTTCAGTTATATCGTGGCGGTCAGTTTTATTGGTGGAGGGGGCCGGAGAAAACCACAGACCTGTCACAAGTCACAGACAAACTTTATCACATGATGATGTACACCTCTCCCTGATCGAGATTCAAATTCACAACATCAGTAGTGATAGGCACTGATTGCACAGGTAGTTGTAAATCCAACTACCATTCGATCATGACCACAACAGTCACTCATATATTGTGTTTAGAGTATACACTGGTATATGTCATTTGGGCATCTTTTATTGTGAAAACACCAGATTTACAAAATGAAAAAAAAATATACTGAAAATTTATTTAGGAGTGAATTATATATTACATGCTCCATATGAGCCTCTAGTTAATTTTTTTTACAGTGGACAATTTTGTGTTTTCAAAGTTTGTTGAAAAAAAAGTAGTGATAAATTTGATAATGCATCCTCATTAAATTTGAATGAGGTTGTGATATGCTCCAGTAAAGAAAAAAAAATATTGCAATTAATAATTACATAAATTTTAGTGGAGAGAATGTTTTGATTTTTTTCTCTCACTAGGATTAATATGGGAATTTAATGAATGTATTCCGAGTTGTGTGACAATATAGGAATTGTCTTCTTTCATTGATTGCATGTATTGATTGGCAGGATTAAACTCAGTATGTAATGTACTAGGCATTCATTTTATAACCATATTTTTATGATTCATTACAGCTAATTGTCACAACATTGAACAAGCAAAGAAGCCAAGCTATTTCATATTGTTAAGAATATTTGGTAAAAACATTAAATCATTGTAACTATTTATATATTTGCATGGCAATACACTAGTGTTTTACAAAATGTTGTCCACTCACGGAAATTTTCCCAAAGGAGTTCTTTTAGAATTGGAAACATATGCATGTTAATTTGTCCTCGGCCTATTGGAGTAGAAAAGTAAATTGCAGTTTCTGGTATAAGATTACTTCACTATTTTATTCTAAACCAGAATGTGAAAAGAAATATTGAACTGGAGAGTTGAAAGTGATGTTTTATTGTACAATTCAATGTTCTTAAGCGTTATTTTTTTAAGCCATATTTTCCTAATGAAATATCAATCATTAAATGGAGAATTTTGTGTGAATCTTAACAAGACACAACAGTTATGCTTGAGAATTCAGGTAAGATAATTAGAACAATTCTATTTATAGTAAATTTAATGAGGCTGAAATGTATTTTAAAAGAAAAAAAATGTGTATAGAAATATGTATATTTTAATGTATCACTTATTTTTCAAATTGATGACTTTTTATCTTAATAGCTTATCGTCATTCCACAATTATTTTTAAGTGAAAGAAAGATATTCCCCACTGGGTTCTCTATTTTATCATCAAGATTGGTAATTTTATGTATTTACTAGTAATTTGTTGTTCTTAGTGTTGGCTGGTTTGCAAGAAACAAGATAACCTTCTGGCAATAAAGAACACTTTTACACATGTCCGCAATGGATACAGGTCTTGGGCAATTATTATTGTTTATACTGTTAAAATTAGATGGGATTAAGATGAAAATTAAAATGAAAGAAAGTCAGTCCGAAAGTTTGTTAAAAACTAAAACTTGGGGAACAGCAGGCATTGATCGATCTAAGACTTTTCAAAAGGGGGTTCCAGGCTATTTTTTGCTATTATTTTTCAAATTTACCTAGTAAAAGTTCTAACCTTCCCTAATCTGCCTCTGAACAGTGTTTTTGTAATTTACCTAGTAAAAGTTCTAACCTTCCCTAATCTGCCTCTGAACAGTGTTTTTATGATTTACCTAGTAAACGTTCTAACCTTCCCTAATCTGCCTCTGAACAGTCTTTTTATTGCTCTTCTTCATAACACAGTCACTATGAGGTTTTCAATGATGTATATTAGTGTAACTTAATACAAGCACTGGTGTCGTCGCTGTTGTTGTCGTCATCCATCGTCTGTAGACAAAATGGTTTCTGTGCAATAACTTGAGTTGTAGTTTCACATATTTAACTCTTGATATAGGAAAATGAGAAAAGTGTCCAAAATACCGTTTCCAGCTATTTACTGTGTCAAACAAAATATTTATTCTTAATGTACACTTGTTCAACTTTCCCCTATCAACATACTGCAGTTGTGTCATGCTTCGCTCTGCGTAGCCCTTTATTTTCTTCTTCTGTTGTCACTTTGGATTGGCCATGTTATGTAAAGGGTCAGAGGCCATGTCAGCTTTTTGCATTCAATTGGCACTCTTTTTTATGTATGTCAATAGCTTTTCATTATTTTAATCTTCTCTGAAAGGTCATGATGGTTGTCTTTTGTCATACATGATAGCGTTCTGCCATTAGGGTGGGTTTATGATGTTTAACGCCACGTTCAACAATATTTCATTTATATTGTGGCAGTTCTGCAATAAGGAACTTTTTATGTACGTTTAATATGTTCAAATTATTAAAAGAACAAAATGTCAAAGTAAAGCACTAGATTATAGTATATACATGTACATGTAGTTTAAGATTAGTCTCATCAATCTCACTGGGGGCAAGCTGAGTGGCAGTGTGATTAAGTTTGTTGACTTCTGACCACAAGTTTAACACCACTGATGTGGATTCACATTCCAATACCCTCCTCAAAGTGTTATGGTCTACCCATGGCAGTAGGTTACACTAAGTGTTATGGTCTACCCATGGCAGTAGGTTACACTAAGTGTTATGGTCTACCCATGGCAGTAGGTTACACTAAGTGTTATGGTCTACCCATGGCAGTAGGTTTCACTAACTGTTATGGTCTACCCATGGCAGTAGGTTGCACTAAGTGTTATGGTCTACCCATGGCAGTAGGTTACACTAACTGTTATGGTCTACCCATGGCAGTAGGTTGTACTAAGTGTTATGGTCTACCCATGGCAGTAGGTTACACTAAGTGTTATGGTCTACCCATGGCAGTAGGTTGCACTAAGTGTTATGGTCTACCCATGGCAGTAGGTTACACTAACTGTTATGGTCTACCCATGGCAGTAGGTTGTACTAAGTGTTATGGTCTACCCATGGCAGTAGGTTGTACTAAGTGTTATGGTCTACCCATGGCAGTAGGTTGCACTAAGTGTTATGGTCTACCCATGGCAGTAGGTTACACTAAGTGTTATGGTCTACCCATGGCAGTAGGTTTCACTAACTGTTATGGTCTACCCATGGCAGTAGGTTGCACTAAGTGTTATGGTCTACCCATGGCAGTAGGTTACACTAACTGTTATGGTCTACCCATGGCAGTAGGTTACACTAAGTGTTATGGTCTACCCATGGCAGTAGGTTGTACTAAGTGTTATGGTCTACCCATGGCAGTAGGTTACACTAAGTGTTATGGTCTACCCATGGCAGTAGGTTTCACTAACTGTTATGGTCTACCCATGGCAGTAGGTTACACTAAGTGTTATGGTCTACCCATGGCAGTAGGTTGCACTAAGTGTTATGGTCTACCCATGGCAGTAGGTTACACTAACTGTTATGGTCTACCCATGGCAGTAGGTTGCACTAAGTGTTATGGTCTACCCATGGCAGTATGTTACACTAACTGTTATGGTCTACCCATGGCAGTAGGTTACACTAAGTGTTATGGTCTACCCATGGCAGTAGGTTACACTAAGGGGTATGGTCTACCCATGGCAGTAGGTTACACTAACTGTTATGGTCTACCCATGGCAGTAGGTTACACTAAGTGTTATGGTCTACCCATGGCAGTAGGTTGCACTAACTGTTATGGTCTACCCATGGCAGTAGGTTGCACTAAGTGTTATGGTCTACCCATGGCAGTAGGTTACACTAAGTGTTATGGTCTACCCATGGCAGTAGGTTGCACTAAGTGTCATGGTCTACCCATGGCAGTAGGTTGCACTAAGTGTTATGGTCTACCCATGGCAGTAGGTTGCACTAACTGTTATGGTCTACCCATGGCAGTAGGTTTCACTAAGTGTTATGGTCTACCCATGGCAGTAGGTTTCACTAAGTGTTATGGTCTACCCATGGCAGTAGGTTACACTAAGTGTTATGGTCTACCCATGGCAGTAGGTTGCACTAACTGTTATGGTCTACCCATGGCAGTAGGTTGCACTAAGTGTTATGGTCTACCCATGGCAGTAGGTTGTACTAAGTGTTATGGTCTACCCATGGCAGTAGGTTACACTAAGTGTCATGGTCTACCCATGGCAGTAGGTTACACTAAGTGTTATGGTCTACCCATGGCAGTAGGTTACACTAAGTGTTATGGTCTACCCTTGGCAGTAGGTTACACTAAGTGTTATGGTCTACCCATGGCAGTAGGTTACACTAAGTGTTATGGTCTACCCATGGCAGTAGGTTACACTAAGTGTCATGGTCTACCCATGGCAGTAGGTTTCACTAACTGTTATGGTCTACCCATGGCAGTAGGTTACACTAAGTGTTATGGTCTACCCATGGCAGTAGGTTACACTAAGTGTCATGGTCTACCCATGGCAGTAGGTTGCACTAAGTGTTATGGTCTACCCATGGCAGTAGGTTGCACTAACTGTTATGGTCTACCCATGGCAGTAGGTTACACTAAGTGTTATGGTCTACCCATGGCAGTAGGTTGCACTAACTGTTATGGTCTACCCATGGCAGTAGGTTGTACTAAGTGTCATGGTCTACCCATGGCAGTAGGTTACACTAAGTGTCATGGTCTACCCATGGCAGTAGGTTGCACTAAGTGTTATGGTCTACCCATGGCAGTAGGTTGCACTAACTGTTATGGTCTACCCATGGCAGTAGGTTACACTAAGTGTTATGGTCTACCCATGGCAGTAGGTTGCACTAACTGTTATGGTCTACCCATGGCAGTAGGTTACACTAAGGGGTATGGTCTACCAATGGCAGTAGGTTACACTAAGTGTTATGGTCTACCCATGGCAGTAGGTTACACTAAGTGTTATGGTCTACCCATGGCAGTAGGTTTCACTAAGTGTTATGGTCTACCCATGGCAGTAGGTTGTACTAAGTGTTATGGTCTACCCATGGCAGTAGGTTGCACTAAGTGGTATGGTCTACCCATGGCAGTAGGTTGCACTAACTGTTATGGTCTACCCATGGCAGTAGGTTGTACTAAGTGTTATGGTCTACCCATGGCAGTAGGTTTCACTAAGTGTTATGGTCTACCCATGGCAGTAGGTTACACTAAGTGTCATGGTCTACCCATGGTAGTAGGTTACACTAAGTGTTATGGTCTACCCATGGCAGTAGGTTGTACTAAGTGTCATGGTCTACCCATGGCAGTAGGTTACACTAAGTGTTATGGTCTACCCATGGTAGTAGGGTACACTAAGGGGTATGGTCTACCCATGGCAGTAGGTTGCACTAACTGTTATGGTCTACCCATGGCAGTAGGTTTCACTAAGTGTTATGGTCTACCCATGGCAGTAGGTTGCACTAACTGTTATGGTCTACCCATGGCAGTAGGTTTCACTAAGTGTTATGGTCTACCCATGGCAGTAGGTTGCACTAAGTGTTATGGTCTACCCATGGCAGTAGGTTGTACTAAGTGTTATGGTCTACCCATGGCAGTAGGTTACACTAAGGGGTATGGTCTACCCATGGCAGTAGGTTGCACTAACTGTTATGGTCTACCCATGGCAGTAGGTTGCACTAAGTGTTATGGTCTACCCATGGCAGTAGGTTTCACTAAGTGTTATGGTCTACCCATGGCAGTAGGTTTCACTAAGTGTTATGGTCTACCCATGGCAGTAGGTTACACTAAGGGGTATGGTCTACCCATGGCAGTAGGTTGCACTAACTGTTATGGTCTACCCATGGCAGTAGGTTACACTAAGGGGTATGGTCTACCCATGGCAGTAGGTTGCACTAACTGTTATGGTCTACCCATGGCAGTAGGTTTCACTAAGTGTTATGGTCTACCCATGGCAGTAGGTTGCACTAAGTGTTATGGTCTACCCATGGCAGTAGGTTGTACTAAGTGTTATGGTCTACCCATGGCAGTAGGTTACACTAAGTGTCATGGTCTACCCATGGCAGTAGGTTACACTAAGTGTTATGGTCTACCCATGGCAGTAGGTTGTACTAAGTGTCATGGTCTACCCATGGCAGTAGGTTGCACTAAGTGTTATGGTCTACCCATGGCAGTAGGTTGCACTAACTGTTATGGTCTACCCATGGCAGTAGGTTTCACTAAGTGTTATGGTCTACCCATGGCAGTAGGTTACACTAAGTGTTATGGTCTACCCATGGCAGTAGGTTACACTAAGTGTTATGGTCTACCCATGGCAGTAGGTTGTACTAAGTGTTATGGTCTACCCATGGCAGTAGGTTGCACTAACTGTTATGGTCTACCCATGGCAGTAGGTTGCACTAAGTGTTATGGTCTACCCATGGCAGTAGGTTACACTAAGTGTTATGGTCTACCCATGGCAGTAGGTTGCACTAACTGTTATGGTCTACCCATGGCAGTAGGTTTCACTAAGTGTTATGGTCTACCCATGGCAGTAGGTTTCACTAAGTGTTATGGTCTACCCATGGCAGTAGGTTACACTAAGGGGTATGGTCTACCCATGGCAGTAGGTTGCACTAACTGTTATGGTCTACCCATGGCAGTAGGTTACACTAAGGGGTATGGTCTACCCATGGCAGTAGGTTGCACTAACTGTTATGGTCTACCCATGGCAGTAGGTTTCACTAAGTGTTATGGTCTACCCATGGCAGTAGGTTGCACTAAGTGTTATGGTCTACCCATGGCAGTAGGTTGTACTAAGTGTTATGGTCTACCCATGGCAGTAGGTTACACTAAGTGTCATGGTCTACCCATGGCAGTAGGTTACACTAAGTGTTATGGTCTACCCATGGCAGTAGGTTGTACTAAGTGTCATGGTCTACCCATGGCAGTAGGTTGCACTAAGTGTTATGGTCTACCCATGGCAGTAGGTTGCACTAACTGTTATGGTCTACCCATGGCAGTAGGTTTCACTAAGTGTTATGGTCTACCCATGGCAGTAGGTTACACTAAGTGTTATGGTCTACCCATGGCAGTAGGTTACACTAAGTGTTATGGTCTACCCATGGCAGTAGGTTGTACTAAGTGTTATGGTCTACCCATGGCAGTAGGTTGCACTAACTGTTATGGTCTACCCATGGCAGTAGGTTGCACTAAGTGTTATGGTCTACCCATGGCAGTAGGTTACACTAAGTGTTATGGTCTACCCATGGCAGTAGGTTACACTAAGGGGTATGGTCTACCCATGGCAGTAGGTTGCACTAACTGTTATGGTCTACCCATGGCAGTAGGTTTCACTAAGTGTTATGGTCTACCCATGGCAGTAGGTTGCACTAAGTGTTATGGTCTACCCATGGCAGTAGGTTGTACTAAGTGTTATGGTCTACCCATGGCAGTAGGTTACACTAAGTGTCATGGTCTACCCATGGCAGTAGGTTACACTAAGTGTTATGGTCTACCCATGGCAGTAGGTTGTACTAAGTGTCATGGTCTACCCATGGCAGTAGGTTGCACTAAGTGTTATGGTCTACCCATGGCAGTAGGTTGCACTAACTGTTATGGTCTACCCATGGCAGTAGGTTTCACTAAGTGTTATGGTCTACCCATGGCAGTAGGTTTCACTAAGTGTTATGGTCTACCCATGGCAGTAGGTTTCACTAAGTGTTATGGTCTACCCATGGCAGTAGGTTTCACTAAGTGTTATGGTCTACCCATGGCAGTAGGTTACACTAAGTGTTATGGTCTACCCATGGCAGTAGGTTTCACTAAGTGTTATGGTCTACCCATGGCAGTAGGTTACACTAAGTGTTATGGTCTACCCATGGCAGTAGGTTACACTAAGTGGTATGGTCTACCCATACCAGTAGGTTACACTAAGTGTTATGGTCTACCCATGGCAGTAGGTTTCACTAAGTGTTATGGTCTACCCATGGCAGTAGGTTACACTAAGTGGTATGGTCTACCCATGGCAGTAGGTTACACTAAGTGTTATGGTCTACCCATGGCAGTAGGTTACACTAAGTGGTATGGTCTACCCATGGCAGTAGGTTACACTAAGTGGTATGGTCTACCCATGGCAGTAGGTTACACTAAGTGTTATGGTCTACCCATGGCAGTAGGTTACACTTAAGTGGTATGGTCTACCCATGGCAGTAGGTTGCACTAATTGTTATGATCTACCCATGGCAGTAAGTTACACTAAGTGTTATGGTCTACCCATGGCAGTAGGTTGCACTAAGTGTTATGGTCTACCCATGGCAGTAGGTTGCACTAACTGTTATAGTCTACCCATGGCAGTAGGTTACACTAAGTGTTATGGTCTACCCATGGCAGTAGGTTGCACTAAGTGTTATGGTCTACCCATGGCAGTAGGTTACACTAAGGGGTATGGTCTACCCATGGCAGTAGGTTGCACTAAGTGTTATGGTCTACCCATGGCAGTAGGTTACACTAAGGGGTATGGTCTACCCATGGCAGTAGGTTGTACTAAGTGTTATGGTCTACCCATGGCAGTAGGTTGCACTAAGTGTTATGGTCTACCCATGGCAGTAGGTTGCACTAACTGTTATGGTCTACCCATGGCAGTAGGTTTCACTAAGTGTTATGGTCTACCCATGGCAGTATGTTACACTAAGTGTTATGGTCTACCCATGGCAGTAGGTTGCACTAAGTGTTATGGTATACCCATGGCAGTAGGTTGCACTAAGTGTTATGGTCTACCCATGGCAGTAGGTTGCACTAAGTGTTATGATCTACCCATGGCAGTAGGTTGCACTAAGTGTTATGGTCTACCCATGGCAGTAGGTTGCACTAACTGTTAAGGGCTACCCATGGCAGTAGGTTTCACTAAGTGTTATGCTCTACCCATGGCAGTAGGTTACACTAAGTGTTATGGTCTACCCATGGCAGTAGGTTGCACTAACTGTTATGGTCTACCCATGGCAGTAGGTTTCACTAAGTGTTATGGTCTACCCATGGCAGTAGGTTGCACTAACTGTTATGGTCTACCCATGGCAGTAGGTTACACTAAGTGTTATGGTCTACCCATGGCAGTAGGTTGCACTAAGTGTTATGGTCTACCCATGGCAGTAGGTTGCACTAACTGTTATGGTCTACCCATGGCAGTAGGTTTCACTAAGTGTTATGGTCTACCCATGGCAGTAGGTTGCACTAACTGTTATGGTCTACCCATGGCAGTAGGTTACACTAAGTGTTATGGTCTACCCATGGCAGTAGGTTGCAGTAAGTGTTATGGTCTACCCATGGCAGTAGGTTTCATTAAGTGTTATGGTCTACCCATGGCAGTAGGTTTCACTAAGTGTTATGGTCTACCCATGGCAGTAGGTTACACTAAGTGTTATGGTCTACCCATGGCAGTAGGTTACACTAAGTGTTATGGTCTACCCATGGCAGTAGGTTGTCAGGATCTACCCGTGGCAGTAGGTTGTTATGGTCTACCCATGGCAGTAGGTTATGGTCTGCCCATGGCAGTAGGTTGTTATGGTCTACCTATGGCAGTAGGTTGTTATGGTCTACCCGTGGCAGTAGGTTATGGTCTACCCATGGCAGTAGGTTGTTATGATCTACCCGTGGCAGTAGGTTGTTATGGTCTACCCATGGCAGTAGGTTATGGTCTGCTCGTGGCAGTAGGTTGTTATGGTCTACCCGTGGCAGTAGGTTGTTATGGTCTACCCATGGCAGTAGGTTATGGTCTACCCATGGCAGTAGGTTGTTATGGTCTACCCATGGCAGTAGGTTATGGTCTACCCATGGCAGTAGGTTGTTATGGTCTACCCATGACAGTAGGTTATGGTCTACCCATGGCAGTAGGTTGTTATGGTCTACCCATGGCAGTAGGTTGTTATGGTCTACCCGTGGCAGTAGGTTATGGTCTACCCATGGCAGTAGGTTGTTATGATCTACCCATGGCAGTAGGTTGTTATGGTCTACCCATGGCAGTAGGTTATGGTCTACCCATGGCAGTAGGTTGTTATGGTCTACCCATGGCAGTAGGTTGTTATGGTCTACCCATGGCAGTAGATTATGGTCTACCCATGGCAGTAGGTTGTTATGGTCTACCCATGGCAGTAGGTTGTTATGGTCTACCCATGGCAGTAGGTTATGGTCTGCCCATGGCAGTAGGTTGTTATGGTCTACCCATGGCAGTAGGTTGTTATGGTCTACCCGTGGCAGTAGGTTATGGTCTACCCATGGCAGTAGGTTGTTATGTTCTACCCGTGGCAGTAGGTTGTTATGGTCTACCCATGGCAGTAGGTTATGGTCTGCCCGTGGCAGTAGGTTGTTATGGTCTACCCATGACAGTAGGTTATGGTCTATCCATGGCAGTAGGTTGTTATGGTCTACCCATGGCAGTAGGTTGTTATGGTCTACCCATGGCAGTTGGTTATAGTCTACCCATGGCGGTAGGTTATGGTCTACCCATGGCAGTAGGTTGTTATGGTCTGCCCATGGCAGTAGGTTGTTATGGTCTACCCATGGCAGTAGGTTGTTATGGTCTACCCATGGCAGTTGGTTATAGTCTACCCATGGTGGTAGGTTATGGTCTACCCATGGCAGTAGGTTGTTATGGTCTACCCATGGCAGTAGGTTGTTATGGTCTATCCATGGCAGTAGATTATGGTCTACCCATGGCAGTAGGTTGTTATGGTCTAACCATGGCAGTAGGTTGTCATTTCATTATCTATATCTGTCCAGGCTTTCCTCCCACATTAAATCTATGTGATAAGTAATAAATAATTCTGATAGTAAATGATGAAAAAATTGTATTGATAAAAAATGGAAATCACAAATTTTAGTTTCCTATTTTCTTTATAAGAATGTTTTATCTTTAAATCACAATAGTGTATGTAATGTCTATTGTAAATAATTATTTTTATAGAAAAGTCACTTCTGGTGTTGCATTATTGGAAAAGTTTTATGTCCTCCAATGGGATTCATTGTCAACTTCAATAACGTTAATTGGTAACTTAAAAGTGCCGAGCTATTTATGTTGACTAATTAGAAAAGTTTATTTATATTCTTTGAAAAGAAATTCACACAGAGCAATTGTAAAGACTCTAAAAAAATCAATCTAAAGTATTGAATGCAAGATATCTTTCATTACCGGTATAAAGAAAATTGGATGGAAAATAAAAATGCAGGAAAACCCAACTAAGTGTAGTCATGCTGCTTTTGTGCTGTTCATCAGTATTTATACAACATATTATGGTAAGGCTGTGTCATATTTCAGTTGTATTATTGTATGGTATGTCGTCATTCTCATTCTCCATCTGTAGACTCCATGTTTTTCACAATTCTAGTTGACTGATCTTTCTGAAATTTTAACACAATTATACTTTGCGAAGATGATTTTGGGAATTATATCCTTACCATTTCTAAATAAGATGTCATAAAGTGCTGAAATGGTCTTTGTGTTAATTAGTATACCCAGAACCTATGTTAAACTACATGTGTTCTAACCTTTCCTTCTTGACTTGCTTGCTGTGGTTTTAACATGCTGCCACCAAGCGTAGCCCTTATTTGTACATCATAAAGCTATGTGGATGCAATTACAACCATCTCTTTGGAAATTGTCATGCTAATAGCATCATCTAATCTTATGGGGATATGTGGATGCCATTTCTTATGATCTGTTTGAATAGTTTGAAATCATATGAAAATTCTTCTCATCTGAAGCCACTTTGCCAATTTAAATCAAACATTATCTGGGATGGTCCTTTGGTGGTTCTCTTTCAGAAATATTTCAAACAGTCCCTTGACCAAAATCTCAAAATGGCCCGATGTAAGCTGATGATCAGTTGCTAAAAATAGAAACTTTTCTAAAATGTTTACATGTCCTCCATGACTAGGCTAAAATTTGATGTGTTGCTGTAAGATAATGAGATTGATGAATGTACAAGGAATTAATTATTGTTTTCATGTAAGCTTCCTCATCAATAGTCTTTAGAAAGGTCAGTTTGTTAAAAATATTTTTAATAACATAAAAGATAATACCTCCCTTGTAGTATATAATGACTACCTTAAAAATTGTATAATAATTGTCTATTTTTTGTATTACATTTGTATGTTAATTTATTAACTAAGATTTACTGTTTCTTTTAAAATAAAGTGTAAAAAAAAAATGGAAAATTTGAACGTAAAGTTTGTCAAAATATTGTAATTTTTAAAAAAAAAAGTTCATGATTTAATACTGACCAAATGCTGTATAGTTACAATTGGGGCCACTAATGAAGCAACATAAAATCAGCATTGACAAAACCTGTAATAAAATTAATGACTGTCTAATAATTATGTATTCAGGTGTTTTTCCAAAAGGTCTGTTAGATACACCAACATTTAACAACATCCCGTTTTGGGCCATGTGAGGTAACCTATCATTCATCTTTAGCTGTCCCATCATATACAAGACAGTTAAATATATTGACTAATCGGACAACACCTCTTAGCATTTGATGCCTCAAGATCTGGTAGGCTCATCGCTGGTTGGTCAGTTAAAAATATGAACCCTGACATGACCCCTTACAGGATGTCATAAAATGTAAGTGTGAATAAAAACAAGATACAAAAAACATTCAATTTTAATTAGACAGATATACTAAAAGCACTAGAAGACGCTCTCATTATAATTTTCAGTCCACTGGCATGCCTAACTCTCTGGATCATATTGTTTCAGGAATAAGGGTGGTTGAGTGGTTAATGTTGTTGACCTTGTGTTCACAAGCTTGAAACCACTTGGTTGGGATTTATGGTGCTAAGGTTTCCAGACATTACCCAAGGCCTAGGTCTAACCTGTCATTACACTAGATATTATCACAATGTATTTGGAATTTGTTTTCAAGTCACATAAAATGAAACCAAGAATGATTCAATATATGGCGTTGGCGTACCATATTAAATACAAAAAAAATGTACAATAATTGATGCAATTTTGCCTGGAGCATTGGATTTCATTTGAAATTACAGATAGGAATCGATACTGAAATCTCTGATAAAAATCTTGTAATTTGTTTTGTGCTCATTAAGTATCCTCTTCAAGACATTGCAGAACTTAAAAATAATTTATATTTTGTATTTCCTTGTTTTTCATATTTTATTCGACTGATTTCATTAGTCCAAAACAAAATTGACAATTCCTAATTACTTCATTTGCTCTGAAAAATCTTTTGGTTTTTACATTAGATTACATGCCCTTCAGAATTCTGATTCAGTAATGGAATTATGCCTGTGATGAAATCAGACAATCTGTATTGCTATCATCTAGAGAAAATTCAATTCTTTCTATGTCGTTACTGCAATAGAGATTGAATTCGGCAAGAAACGCTACGATTTATGAATTGATGGATTGTTCAGTGAAACGAGAGTCGTGTATCTAAATCATCACAATAAATAGGAACTGAGTTTTCTATTGTGGATGTACAATGAGTATTTGACACGATGTCTACAATGACTGATTACAATTCTAAATCATCCAGAAATGCTTCTATGAAAAAATAAAAATATCCATGCTTAGTTCAAGTTAGTAATACAATGTTTTGAGTGAGTTTGAGGTTTTTAAAAAAATTTATTGAGTTTTAATTCCTGTGTTGGCTGTAGTACTGTTTGCTGTAGGTAACTAGACACCAACACCATGATAGTTCTGTATACAGGGTAAATTGTAATAACCGTATTGTTTGACCAAAATTAATCAATTTATGATGGAAATGTAGAAAATGATTTTGTATGCAATATCATTATATGGATAAATTTGTATTTATTGAACACATATCTAATGTCTATTAATGTGAAACTTGTCGGCATTGTACACTGGGGGCAATCTTTTTTTTTTGGTTCAGTGTATAGATGACAAAAAGGGTTCAGAAACAAAAGGTTTGGTAAATTAACAAAGATGAATTATTGTATTATTGTGTAGCATTATAATATTTTATGTACATTGTAACTAAATGTTAGCTTACAATATTCCTTAATATTTGTACTAGTGTAATATCATTCAAATCATGACATCATTGACAGGTTAATATAGTGTTTTCTTCATTTTATAGATCTGCTATACCCAATAAAATGGGTAATTTGCACGAATATTGATAGATATTGTCCCCTGGCAGAAAATTAATTGCACTTGCAAGTTCATGAAATATTATATTCAACTAGGGACAATATTCACAAATATTCGTACAGTAACCCTATATTATAAACATTTGATAGTGCCGAGGGCTTTGTTGTATTGATTTAAGTTATGACAGGTTTTTATTGTATTGTAATTTCCTTAACTTTGATTCGGTTGACTTTCTGTTCTTCAATCAGACTTGTATTATCAAGACTAAATGCTTCACTGGTAGTCCAGAATTTATCTTGATCTGTAAGTCTTTGATACTTAGACATTTATCTCTTTATATGTGACAGTCGCTTTTACTTTCCTCAGAATCAAATGATATTGGATTTTTAAACATGCTTCATCGACAGTCCAGAACTATTTTGCATGTTTTATCAGATTTTTAAATCTCTTTATATAGAAGAGAATCTCGTGTTTTATGGATGCTGTAATTTCAAATTGATTTCTCTCAAGTTAACAATGTAAGTGTTGTAAATCACAATGAAGATTTCCTCAGACAATGGCACATAAAATCGATTGAATTTTTTTTTCTAGACAAATTTTCCAGATAGTTTATTATGGTGTATATACTGCATATGATGTATATTACATTGACGGGTAGGGGAGGGGAAATGCAAGTCAAGAAATCATGCTTTACCATCTATATAAACTGTCGAATAAAAAAAGACTGACAACATGACATACATGTAGGACCTGGATTTCCAGCGCCATATGTCACAGTCTATTTTACTACTATGTGCAGTGATTTGTTCGGTTGAAGCATTCAAGGCCGCTTTAATTAATTTCTCCTCTAGATCTATCAAGTACTCATTTATGAGGGGGTCGTCGTTGGCGTGATCGTATGGTAGTTGAATTTACAACTACCTATATGCAATCAGTGCCTATCACCACTGATGTTGTGGGTTGAAATCTCTATCAGGGCGAGGTGTACAACATTATGTGATAAAGTTTGTCAGTGACTTGCGACAGGTCAGTGGTTTTCTCCAATTTCCTCCACCAATAAAACTGACCGCCACAATATAACTGAAATATTGTTGAAAGTGGCGTTAAACACAATCAAACAAACTAATTGATGAAACCTGTAAATAGTTTTAACCTTTCTTAAGTCACATGCAATTAACCTCTGACATAATTTTCAACTTGTTGAAGGTGGTCAGTATTTGGTAGAAGTAGTACAACCTCTGACATAATTTTCAACTTGTTGAAGGTGGTCAGTATTTGGTAGAAGTAGTACAACCTCTGACATAATCTTCAACTTGTTAAAGGGGGTCAGTATTTACTAGAAGTAGTACAACCTCTGACATAATCTTCAACTTGTTAAAGGAGGTCAGTATTTACTAGTAGTAGTACAACCTCTGACATAATCTTCAACTTGTTAAAGGAGGTCAGTATTTACTAGAAGTAGTACAACCTCTGACATAATCTTCAACTTGTTAAAGGAGGTCAGTATTTACTAGAAGTAGTACAACCTCTGACATAATCTTCAACTTGTTAAAGGACGTCAGTATTTACTAGAAGTAGTACAACCTCTGACATAATCTTCAACTTGTTAAAGGTGGTCAGTATTTGGTAGAAGTAGTACAACCTCTGAAATAATCTTCAACCTGTTGAAGGAGGTCAGTATTTACTAGAAGTAGTACAACCTCTGACATAATCTTCAGCTTGTTAAAGGAGGTCAGTATTTACTAGAAGTAGTACAACCTCTGACATAATCTTCTACTTGTTAAAGGAGGTCAGTATTTGGTAGAAGTAGTACAACCTCTGACATAATCTTCTACTTGTTAAAGGAGGTCAGTATTTGGTAGAAGTAGTACAACCTCTGACATAATCTTCAACTTGTTAAAGGTGGTCAGTATTTTGTAGAAGTAGAAGAAGTGCTGACATTCAATATGTATGTGTTTATTATTTAAGAACATGAATGTTTTAGATATCCAACTTTTGTTTAAAGCAGATACATGTATATGTGTCTATTTTTTTCTGTATTGTATCAGAAAAAAAACCAGTCTTAATAACGATTTAAACATATGTACATGTATTAAAAAATTGAAATAGATTTTTGTATTTTTTTCAGTTTGAAAGAGAATAAGTAACAATGTGTGCTGGTGATTGTTGTTGTTGTGATCAGGTAAGTCGGTTGTCTCCCTTCACGTTGTTGTGATCAGGTAAGTCGGTTGTCTCCCTTCATGTTGTTGTGATCAGGTAAGTCAGTTGTCTCCCTTCACGGCGTTGTGATCAGGTAAGTCAGTTGTCTCCTTTCAGTTTAAGTAGTTGTAGTTTTGTATCTGTATCAGACCTTCAGGGAGATTTTAAAGAAGACAGTATTGATGACCTATTTATTCTGGTCTCCCACGAAGACCATTAATAACGTTGGATGTTCATGGGTAATTGATATTAAATCTGTTAAAAGCATCAGTTATGATTTTTTTGTCTAAAGAGTAATGGTCTTTAACCAACATATTCTACCTTTCTAGTTAGTGGTCAGTTAACTACGAGCATTCATTGTTCCTGCTATTGTACTGTCCATGTTTATGTTGTCTTTTGTGTTAGTATGTGGTCTTTTTTAGTGGGAGTGAATCTGTACAGGTTTTTTATCATTTGTTTATATATGTATTGCTGTTAGAGATCCAGTTCAATAAGGAAGAGGAGGGTTGGGATCCCATTAACCAGTTTAACCCCACCACAATTTTGTGCCTGCCCCAAGCCAGAACCTAGATTTCCAACATCATATGTCAAGGTCTTTTTTGTGTTCAGTGAGTTCAGTTAAGATGAGAGGTGATTGTTCGTTTTGTTGATATTGATGGATTTGATGATATCACTGTTTAAACTTTCTTTTCATAAAGTAGTATTTGGCAACAGTGTTAGTTCATAAGTAAAACTATTTTTTTTGTACATACAATTCATAAACAGGTGATGATTCAGACCCCACCCAACCCTCTAGATTTAAAAAAAAAGATAGAATGGCACTTGTGTTAAATAGTGTTTATAATAATTCTTTATAAACATTTACATCCTCTACTTTTCTAATTCCCAGGAGCTGACAGCTAGGGGGCTTCACTCTTCATCTTGGACTCTTTAGAAACCATAAGATGTCTTTAGGACACCTCATTTACAAATACAATGTATATCCCCTAATATAGAATCCTCCTTCCACATCTGATATATAAAAAGAAGAAAAAATCTATGGTCAGTGTCAGACAGATTTTGTTTTGAAGGTTCTATAGTTTTGGTGGGAAAATGATCAGAAATTGTGTTTTCTATATATAGAGATACTTATGATATACATTTTGTTTAAAATCAAGGAATAGATATTTTCTAGTTTTATATAAAATATTATTCTTCAAACATAAATTACAAATCTTGAAGGTAATGTACTTCTGAATATTGCCTTCTTTTTATGTAAAAAGTTATTTTATGGAAAGGTGATTATCTGAGCTATCAAGCCTTTCATATATATTTTATATATTATTTACACCTTCTAGCATAAATATTTGATCAAGATATGTTTTTTATGCATAATTATATGGCTTCATAAATGATGTGTGCTTGTGCAAGCAAGAAAAAGCTGAATATACAAATAAGGTAACCAGAAGCTGTAAATCGAAGGACAGACAATGCAATGGCCAAAAGATAAAGGACAAAAAGACAATTAATGACCCACGCAGGATTGAACAGCATGAACGGTTCCAGGGATCGCGCTGTCGGTCGCCAATGTCGCAATTTGCGATTTTTTTTCTTGACTGGCGACTGAAATCGGCTTCTGGCGATTTTTTTGGCGCCTATATTTCCTTGTGTAAATTTATAGATAATCACTGTGTACCGTAACAAAAATCAATAAATTATTGACGATTGATTTTCGAAAGTGAATAGTATTTCCCGTACCCAATTCGTCACTTGACTTTTCAAAAAATCGTAGAAAAATGTTTGTAACAATCCGTTCTTCTTCTTCATTTGCTGATTGAAACTAATTAGTCACTACAATGACAATTTTATTACATGTTACAAGCCAATCAACAGATTATAGAATTTTTGTTTTGATTGCGTAATCTTTGATCACACCTGGCTTGATTTACCTGGTTAAAGATAATGACCCCGAAAAAGAATTCAATCAACGATAATGATTTTTTTTTATAGTTATGATTGACATGTACTCAAAATGTCACAGTATGTATTTTAAGTGGACATATTTATAACCCCGCTCCCCGAAGGGGGAGGGGGGTATACTGTTTTCCGTCTGTCCGTCCGTCCAAGATATTTTTCGGTGCATTTTTCTCAGTAACTGTTGATGGCAGAAATTTGATATTTGGTCACAAGCGTCATATAGGTATACCATATTGTGGGTAGCATTTTTGGATCCGTCATATTCCTACTTCCTGTTTGCCGACTTAGTTGGTTTTTATACACATTGAACATATATGCACATTTTTCGTCACATTTTTCTCAGCAACTATTGATGGCAGAAATCTGATATTTGGTCACAAGCTTCATATAGGTACCCCATATCGTGGGAAGCGTTTTTGGACTCATCAGATTCCTACTTCCTGTTTGCCGACTTAGTTGGTTTTTATACACATTGAACATATATGCACATTTTTCGTCACATTTTTCTCAGCAACTATTGATGGCAGAAATCTGATATTTGGTCACAAACTTCATATAGGTACCCCATATCGTGGGAAGCGTTTTTGGACCCATCAGATTCCTACTTCCTGTTTGCCGATTTTGTTGATTTTTATACACATTGAACATATATGTCACAAGCGTTATATAGGTATACCATATTGTGGGTAGCGTTTTTGGACCCGTCAGATTCCTACTTCCTGTTTGCCGACTAAGTTGGTTTTTATACACATTGAACATATATGCACATTTTTCTCAGCAACTATTGATGGCAGAAATCTGATATTTGGTCACAAGCTTCATATAGGTACCCCATATTGTGGGAAGCGTTTTTGGACCCGTCAGATTCCTACTTCCTGTTTGTCGAAGAGCGGGGGTATCATAAGTGAGCATTAACTCACAGTTCATCTTGTTTTGTAATCGTCATTCGTTGCACGATTTGTCACAATGTCCACCATAACGAACTAGTTTTGTCACGTTTCATTTATGAAAATGTCGATATCATGTTTATACAGGTAGACAATAGGTTCTATTTTACAATACAATAGGTAGACAATAGGTTCTATTTTACAATACAACAGGTAGACAATAGATTCTATTTTACAATACAATAGGAAGTTGATATAATATCAATAAAACTCGCTGAAATTTTAGAAATAACAATTTTTATGTCAGTTTTGCTATCTATTCCCAGAGCATTGAAAATATCTGAAATAGGGTCCTAGTAAAAAAAATAAACTATAAAGCTTTTTCTCAGAAAATACAAATTTATAATTAAGTGAAATTGTAGGCTCAGGTGAGCCCTTAGTTTTAATTGAGAAGAAATGTCTTCAAGATGCCAATTAAAAAAAATGAATAGGCCAATTATTTAAATATTCAAGTAAAATATCCATAATTGTTGGTACAAGTTGTGTCATATTGATTTTGTAAAGACAAATTATCAAGATTTTATCTCCAATAACACATTTAAGATCAAAAACATATTTTATATTGAGGATGATTCTAAATAGCTTAAGCTAGATAAATGATTCAATTTATTGTGGCTTACAAGTTTTAGATTTGATCGTAAATTGCTGTCAGCATGAAATCCCTTATTGCAATGGCCTGGTCTTCTTTCATTGGTTACTACTTCATTTTTTTTTTTAGATATTACCAAATAATTATGATTGATATTAAGTCAGCCACAAAATCAATTGGATCGTATAACATGCATCTAGCAATTATTTGCAGAATAATTTGTTGAATCAAAAATTTTGATTGGTGGCATATTGACGTTTTTGATTTTGGAATATTTTTTTTCTACGTTACTGCAGCTTTTATATGGGTAAATTATAAGTGATTTTGAGGAAAGGCATTATTTGAGTAAATTATAGACGATTAGATAGAAATTGTAGAATAATGGCTGGAATACGACTATTTAAAAATCGGGAAATAACTGAAAAATTAATGCATTTTATTGATTGTAGTATTATATTTAATAACAAGTTGACAGAAATTCAGTGTTATCATTATTGCTTTCCTTTAAGTTGTCATTGAATAATGAAAAATAGAAAACTACAGTGACATTTGTCTAACATACTAGTACATGTTGTATAATGTTTCATGTGAAAGATGGATAAATGTTTATTCCCGTGTATGCAACTGAAATAGCTCACATTGACGTGGATGTATTCATTAAAACGATACCAAGAAGAAAAACTGGAGATTTAAGGCATTTACTAAGTTTTATTGCATATTAAATGAAATTCCCCCTGTTGTTTGTTCTTATACATTTAAATGAAGCACAAAATAAGAATATTTAAATGCCATGCCCATGGTCATGTTCGTATGTTAGTTTGATTTACGTCTATCTATGTATTCAGTGCCTATAGCTATCACCATTAAAGTTGTGAGTTTGAATCCCGCTCATGGCGAGGTGTACTAGATACAGATTGATCAGTGACATGTGACACATCATGGTTTTCTCCAGATACTCACATTTCTTCTATTAATTAAACCGACCGCCACTGTATAATGGACATTTTGTTGGAAGTGGTGATAAACACCTATGGCCATAATCCTAGAAGAAATGCAGACTACTTTTTTGAATAATATATTGCTTTCTCTGTTGTCTAGTAGGGCCACATCACTTTTTGTCTGTCTTCATCATCATTTAGTTCTTATAGTATTTCATTACAAAGTTTGTCATGTGACTCCTCCTACATTTTAAATTAGAATTCTTCAAAACTTTGCATACTTGCTTATTATCATATAGAGATTTGCATATCATTACGATAATTTGATCTGGCTTTCCTTTAATGAGTTATTGCCCTTTTTGAATTAGAATATATCATTAAAAAGTTTGTAATGGAAACCCTGCTACATTTTAAATGGGAATTCCTCACTGTTTGCTTATTACCATATGCATATATTGTTTTGGTAGGTGGATAGAAACATTTTTGAAGGAGTTTTTCACTTTTTGCACTCTTTGAATATAATTTATGTCATAGAAAGAAGTTGGGGAGCTCCTACATGTTATATCGGTGTCTTTTTAATATGTACATTTTTTCAACTACTTATAGATTGTACATATCTTCTACATGGTAACTTCACAACAGATTGAAAAATGACCTTCAAGTACACTTTATTCTTTTTTTCTTTTTTTCAACTACAAAAATACCAGTAGATTGCACAACGACCTTCAATTACACTCTATATTTACTTCTCCAAAAGAACTGATCCATTCAAAAACAATCATGTTAGGAACCACATTATTCTCTATCATTTCCATGCTGATAGTTTCACAAATACTTTCTTCTGTTACAGGAAGATCCTTCAGAGAAAGCACATCTGACAAACCCTACACAGAACAGAGGATGTACAGATATACCAGTACTTATAATCTTTGTCTTGTTTTGGGCAGGAATGGTAAGTTAGAAGATATACCAGTACATGTACTTTTAATCTTTGTCTTGTTTTGGGCAGGAATGGTAAGTTAGAAGATATAACAGTACATGTACTTATAATCTTTGTCCTGATTTGGGCAGGAATGGTAAGTTAGAAGATATACCAGTACATGTACTTTTAATCTTTGTCTTGTTTTGGACAGGAATGGTAAGTTAGAAGATATACCAGTACATGCACTTTTAATCTTTGTCTTGTTTTGGGCAGGAATGGTAAGTTAGAAGATATACCAGTACATGTACTTTTAATCTTTGTCTTGTTTTGGGCAGGAATGGTAAGTTAGAAGATATACCAGTACATGTACTTATAATCTTTGTCCTGTTTTGGGCAGGAGTGGTAAGTTAGAAGATATACCAGTACATGTACTTATAATCTTTGTCCTGTTTTGGGCAGGAGTGGTAAGTTAGAAGATGTACCAGTACATGTACTTTTAATCTTTGTCTTGTTTTGGGCAGGAATGGTAAGTTAGAAGATATACCAGTACATGTACTTTTAATCTTTGTCTTGTTTTGGGCAGGAATGGTAAGTTAGAAGATATACCAGTACATGTACTTTTAATCTTTGTCTTGTTTTGGGTAGGAATGGTAAGTTAGAAGATATACCAGTACATGTACTTTTAATCTTTGTCTTGTTTTGGGTAGGAATGGTAAGTTAGAAGATATACCAGTACATGTACTTTTAATCTTTGTCCTGTTTTGGGCAGGAATGATAAGTTAGAAGATATACCAGTAGATGTACTTTTAATCTTTGTCTTGTTTTGGGTAGGAATGGTAAGTTAGAAGATATACCAGTACATGTACTTTTAATCTTTGTCTTGTTTTGGGTAGGAATGGTAAGTTAGAAGATATACCAGTACATGTACTTTTAATCTTTGTCTTGTTTTGGGTAGGAATGGTAAGTTAGAAGATATACCAGTACATGTACTTTTAATCTTTGTCCTGTTTTGGGTAGGAATGGTAAGTTAGAAGGTATACCAGTACATGTACTTTTAATCTTTGTCTTGTTTTGGGTAGGAATGGTAAGTTAGAAGATATACCAGTACATGTACTTTTAATCTTTGTCCTGTTTTGGGTAGGAATGGTAAGTTAGAAGATATACCAGTACATGTACTTTTAATCTTTGTCTTGTTTTGGGTAGGAATGGTAAGTTAGAACATCCTGAGGTACATGTACATGTATAGGTCATCTTCCCATGGTATGATATTGCAGCATTATCACCATTTCTGTACATATAGCAGTAGTATTAATGATACATGTGTTCTTAAATTAGTTAATTTGTATGTTCAATTTGTTTGACTTTCAAACATTCAGGGTTTTTTTTCTTGGATACTCCTGTTTCCTCCACAAATAAAACTGACTGCCAGGATATAACAGAAATAATGTTGAAAGTGGCATTTAATTCTAATATTAAAACCTGATAAACATGTATATATATATATATGATGGATTATGATTTATTTGAAAAATGTTTTATGTTATAATTTTCTTTTATTTCAGATCTATATAGCTGCTTTCTCACTCAACCATGGAGATGCATTTAGATTAGTGTATGGGTATGATAGTTATGGAAACACATGTGACGAAGACAACACAGATAACAAGATTGAAAATGTCACATTATCAGGACTCAACCTCAAGGGCAAGCCGTATGTTTCCCTTTAACACAGAATCTCTGGATTTAAGCCAATCTAATCTTCGGTCAAACCTTCTTGTGTCAATGTCAATGGGACTTATGATTTTATTAAGACATATTGGAATACCCCTGTATTTTATTAAGACATATTGGAGTACCCCTGTATTTTATTAAGACATATTGGAGTACCCCTGTTTTTATTAAGACATATTGGAGTACCCCTGTATTTTATTAAGACATATTGGAGTACCCCTGTATTTTATTAAGACATATTGGAGTACCCCTGTATTTTATTAAGACATATTGGAGTACCCCTGTATTTTATTAAGACATATTGGAGTACCCCTCTATTTTATTAAGACATATTGGAGTTCCCCTATATTTTATTAAGACATATTGGAGTACCCCTGTATTTTATTAAGACATATTGGAGTACCCCTGTATTTTATTAAGACATATTGGAGTACCCCTGTATTTTATTAAGACATATTGAAGTACCCCTGTATTTTATTAAGACATATTGGAGTACCCCTGTATTTTATTAAGACATATTGGAGTACCCCTGTATTTTATTAAGACATATTGGAGTACCCCTGTATTTTATTAAGACATATTGGAGTACCCCTGTTTTTATTAAGACATATTGGAGTACCCCTGTATTTTATTAAGACATATTGGAGTACCCCTGTATTTTATTAAGACATATTGGAGTACCCCTGTATTTTATTAAGACATATTGGAGTACCCCTGTATTTTATTAAGACATATTGCAGTACCCCTGTATTTTATTAAGACATATTGGAGTACCCCTGTTTTTATTAAGACATATTGGAGTACCCCTGTATTTTATTAAGACATATTGGAGTACCCCTGTATTTTATTAAGACATATTGGAGTACCCCTGTATTTTATTAAGACATATTGGAGTACCCCTGTTTTTATTAAGACATATTGGAGTACCCCTGTATTTTATTAAGACATATTGGAGTACCCCTGTATTTTATTAAGACATATTGGAGTACCCCTGTATTTTATTAAGACATATTGGAGTACCCCTGTATTTTATTAAGACATATTGGAGTACCCCTGTATTTTATTAAGACATATTGGAGTACCCCTGTATTTTATTAAGACATATTGGAGTACCCCTGTATTTTATTAAGACATATTGGAGTACCCCTGTATTTGAGTTATATGAGATCAATTAAGCTGACATTTTCTAAGAACATATTTTTTTTTACTTTGACCTATCCAATGAGTTTAAGATAACAAGGTTCAACTTTACATATATATACCACCATCTGTCATGATAAACCTTTAGAATAAAGTTTGCTGTGTAAATTAGTTGATATATTTTTATGTCCTTATATAAAAAGGCTTCCCCTTTTCTGAACATCCAAATTTTTCACCATTGAGTAACTTAGAGTTCTCCAACCAATTCTTTAATATTTATTTTTAAACTGACATCAGAGACGATAAAATTTAATTTGATTTTGACATTTGTTATTCAGTAGATAATTGTTCTTCATCATTTGACAACTAAAACAGTTTCTTTACCGTATTTGTATTAAGTCACTGAAGTTTCCTTTAGCCAATTTTTACCTCCATTCACTGTAGATAAATAAGTAAAATTGATTTTAACTAATGTCATTTGTTATTCATGAGTTGTAGTTTTGATCATTTGAGAAATTAGGTGAGTGAGTGAATGAATGAGTGAGTGAATGAATGGGTGGGTGAGTGAATGAATGAATGAATGAATGAATGAATGAATGAATGAATGAATGAATGAATGAATGAATGAATGAATGAATGAATGAATGAATGAATGAATGAATGAATGAATGAATGAATGAATGAATGAATGAACGAGCTAGTGAGTGAGTGAATGAATGAATGAATGAATGGGTGAGTGAATGAATGAATGAGTGAATGAGTGAGTGATTGTTGTTTATAAATGTCAAGTGGGCAAGGGTCTTGTTAAATTATAAATTTATCTGTACCTTGAGGCCATCGTGGTCATTATCATATGGTTGTTGGATTTACCTATGCAATTAGTGCCTATCAACTCTAAAATTGTGGTTTTGAATCCCCCTCATGGCGAGGTGTACTACATACAACATTATGTGATAAAGTTTATCAGTGACTTACGGCAGGTCGATGGTTTCTTCCGGTTACTCCAATTTCCTTCCCCAATAAAATACGTCACATATATATGCTGTACAATCATGTTATTGTAACATGCCACATTGTATACTGTTATGTTCAAAGTTAATAAAGAATTTGAATTTAAATAAATGAAAAGGGAAAAAAGTTATAATTTGTATGTAGACAAATGTCAAGTTTTGAAAACTTTTTATTTATGCAAAGTGGGTTTTAGGATAAATTTAAAGTGCAATGTACAAAAATATTTTTAATTTCAATTTTACATGTACATTGTAATCAGGGGCGGATTCAGAGACTCTGTTGACAGGGGGGCTCAGTTATGGAGCAATATTTTCAATAATTGATGGAACCAACTGTAGTCCCAAAGCGGTTCTGGCGTGTAGGTTGGTAAACCTTGTTTTAATTTCATTTAGCGTACAGTAGAGAAAAGGTACAGTTATTGACTTCCTGAAGACGTAAAGTAGTCTTCCGGACTCTGCTTCAACATTATCTCTCATTATTTGTCTCCCGCATATTCTAGGTTTTTTAACCTCTATGTCTAGCGGTTCACATATTTTAGCACTCCTCTCAAAACACTGGTGGTTGAATTGTTCAACATTTGCTCTGCAGTCTAGTGAGCTCTGAATTAAATTTATGCTTTTTAAGAGTCTGCCTATGTCAAGTGATCTCTCTTGTAGTGATCTTGTAGAGGACCTTTGTAAGTTGGAATAACTTGTGTCCAATCCAAATGCTATATAGTTAACAATAAAATAAGTTTAATCTAAATCTAGTGATCTGCTGAGCCCTTTCTTAAAAACCAGGCACATTTGAACAATAACAATGGTTACGACAAAATCAAAGTTGCAAATGGAATTCAACAAAGAAGTTACATCTGCTTCTTCTGGTCTGGTGTATGTGTGTTTTGGCAGTTTTGTAAAGTGGTCAATCAGGGGCAGATCTGGGAGGGTGCACCCAGCGCCCGCCCCCTAAAATTGGAAAAAATATGATTTTTTGGCGTAAAATTGTGATTTTTCACACGAAATACCCCAAAAATTTTCGCGCTTCCCTCCGCTCGGCGATATTTTTTTATGTGCGTCCCCCTAACTTGAAATCCTGGATCCACCCCTGTCAAAGGTTTGAACAATAGCAGGGGGGAAAATCTAATTTAAATCTATTTTATTTCTAATTAATTTTAATTATTTTATATCTATTTATATTTTCATTTAGAGTTTAAAATATGCTGTATTCATATATTTTCAAAACGGAAACTCGTGTATTTTTTTTTTTTTTTTTTTAGGTAATACAGCAACATTTGCCTTTAATTTTTTTGTAAAAATAAATGATATTTAAAAAAGAATTTCCTTGAAAGAGCCTCAATTTACAGGTGTTGGTGGTTATACCTATGTGAAATTGTGACACTAGACATGTTTATATAACGGTTTAAGACAATACCTGATTAATTAGTATTTTGACAATACATTCATAAAAACTTCAAATAAACTTGAAAATTTGAATTAGCATAATTACTTATAATTACCTCTTTGAAGATTAATTCAATACAAAGAAATTAATTTCTATTTTCTTTTACTTTCATCACACAGATCGAAACCATTCGATTAAAAGCCATATCGAGACGTTAACTAGCCTTGAAAAGCGTATGTTAATATATGTGCTTGACTTATTTGACGGGGGGGGGGGGGGGCTGAAGCCCCCAAAGCCCCCCCCCCCTTGAATCTGCCACTGGTAATAATTAGCTTATAATATATATCATTATAAAAGAAAAGGGGGAAACGTTATAATTTGTATGTAAATAAATGTCAAGTTTTGAAAACTTTCTATTTATGCAAAGTGAGTTTTAGGATAAAATTAAAGTGCAATGTTCATAATATTTTTAATTTCAATTTTACAGCACATAGTAATAATTAGCTTATATAATATATCATTAAAACTAGCTTATATAATATATCATTAAACCTTTTTTTTATTGAAGTAAAGATTGCTAATCATGCAACAAACATGATGACCATCAACAAAATCTCCCAAGCTTGCCTCTGTTATTTCTCAATAATTATACCCCCCACAACGAAGTTGTAGGGGGGTATACTGGTTTCACCATGTCCGTCCGTCCATCTGTAGACAAATCCTATGTCGTACGATAACTTTAGTTGTGTTTCTTAGAATCCTTTAAAATTTTATCAGCTGCTTACTGGTGAAGAGAGGAGGATCCCTTTCTATTTTGACGATTTTCACTTTTGCCGTTCCAGAGTTATTGGACTTGATATGACGGAAAATAGGGTTTTTACCCTATGTTGTATGATAACTTGAGTAGTGTTTCTCAGAATGTTTTGAAATTTTATCAGCAGCTTACCGGTGAAGAGAGGAGGATCCCTTTCATTTTTGACGATTTTCATTTTTGCCTTTCCAGAGTTATTGGACTTGATATGACGGAAAATAGGATTTTTATCCTATGTCGTATGATAACTTGAGTAGTGTTTCTCAGAATGTTTTGAAATTTTATCAGCAGCTTACCAGTGAAGAGAGGAGCATCCCTTTCATTTTTGGTCTGAACAATCAGTAATGTTTTGGTTATGGAAATAGGTTGGATAGATGTGGGGAGTATATCTTAGTGAGCTGTGCTCACAGTAATACTAGTTTAATTAAACAGTGATCAATTAAATTTTGAAAATGAACTTAGCTTCCCCAAGCTTATCTCTTTTTTTAAGTGGTCTTTTTAAGGATTTACCCTCTTTATTGTCATGGTCAGAAGAGAAAAAATGATGCATGTAATTAATTCCTCTCCTAAGTTGCACACTTGGCTCATTTAACTTTGCAAATTTTTTTTGACTATTTCAAGAGAATGATATGAATTGTAAAAGACAGGAGGAAAAAGATAAAATCCTGTCAATAAAAGTACATTATGATACAATTTCAGTATGAATTTTCATAAAGTTATTCTAGAGAAAGACGTGATCGACTTATAAAGAAATATCACATCCAATTAAATTCTGATTTCAGTCAAAAATAGTAATAATATTTTTTATTTGCTTTCATTTTTTAAAGGAATATTGTCTACCACAATAGTAATTTTTTCATACCCAAAATTATTGTCGTTTTCCGTACTGACCTTCATAAAATGAAGATTAAACACCGAATTATTTGCGAATACGCTACGAAACGTTGTTTTTTCGATATAAAAAAGCTGACCATCGTTACTGGAAGCTAATTAATTATTCACTGACCTGAGCGAGGCCAAATCTATTTTTATCTATTTATATGCCAGTAGCCCGGATGCTGCAGCATTGGAGTTAAAATTTGTGTTTGTTTACCTCGCAAATACGGCCGTTTTATGCTATTCATTGAGAATAATTTGCTGTTGCCAGGTGCAAGATTACATATATTGAATGATATCTACCGAAAATGATCATAGGCATCATCATAAATTCATAAAATATGAAAAACGATTGAGAAAAGAAGGAAAAAACATGTTCGGCTTACCTATCAAACAAAATATTTGCAAATTCAGCACGAGTTTGGACACGTAGCACTTCCTTGAGTTCGTTCCAACTTCCAACGGTCCAACTGATCCCCTACATATATCCTGCATTTGTTCCATTTGGAAGATACTTCACTTCTATTCATCTTTCTCTCTGAATCCGTCAAAGTCCGCTTTCTTGCACGCGTTGACAGTTTCTCTTTTGCCCAAGAACCACATGTTGTTTATTGTTTCTAAACAGTGTGCATGCTCAAGACGGGCTCACATAGAAGGCCATATGAATAGATTTGAATATTGTCATCCAGGACAATAATTCTGATAACGATAGTTTTGGGTCTTTTTTGTCAAAAAATCGTATCTTTTACAGCATAACTCGGTGTTAATCTTCATTTTATAAAGGTCAATACGGAAAACGACAATAATTTTGGGTATGAACAAATTACGATTTTAGTAGACAATATCCCTTTAAATGAAATATATGGAACTAAAATTAAATGTTGCACATAGACATGTATACATTGTCCTGGTCCAAATTTTAGTCCACTTATTCACCTGTCGCACAACCCAAGCTTTAATTAAGTGTCCTTTTTTTCTTGATTACCTTTGATCTCATTTATCCCACTTTTATTTTTTACCTGTACTACCTATTTTTCAAAAAGTTGGATAAATGGGAATGAACCATTACATTATACCCATATTATCCAGGTAAGGATAAATATAAATCAGGTGATCAGATACAGGTTGTGGGCACTTTTGATTTTTAAGGTTTATGCAATTATGGAGTTTAACACCACTTTCAACAATATTTCAGTTATATTGTGGCGGTCAGTTTTATTGGTGGAGGAAACTGGAGTACCCGGAGAAAACCACTGACCTGCCACAAGTCACTGACAATCTTTATCACATAATGTTGTATCTAGTACAGTTTTTGGTTTTTTAATGAAATAATCTTACATCACTACTAAATATAATGTGTACCTCATGTTGTAATGCAATCATTCAAGGTCCTTTCTTAATGTAATAGAATTATACATGATTATATCCTTGATTTTCTTATTTTATATCACATCAAAATTGATTACCATGAAAGAACTTAAATCTAGGGATCCTAATTTTCATGGTTTCCTCATTAAAGACATAACGGGAGGTTCTTAAATTCATGGTTTCTGAATTTCCAAAATAAACAAAATATCAAATTTATAAAGAAATAATGTTATTTATCAAAGCTGTTATTAGACCAGTGATTGTGTATTACCCATATTATATTTGTCAAGAATTAGGAAAAGACAGTTTAAACAGTGATAGTTAACAAATCCACCAATATCAACAAAACGAACACCCATCTCTCACCTCAAAATCATTGAATGTAAAAAAGGCAACGACATATGACATTAGAAATCCAGTTCTATGGTTGTTTTTGATGATTTTAGATTGTTTGTCTGTTACAGGTATGTTTTCTTTTTGGATGTAACAGATCCATTTGAGACAACAATGCTATGTGTTACCAAATGTCCAGAAAAAAAATTGGCAGGTCTCCAACAAGTGCAAGAATTTGCCTTCAGCGATGGCTCTGAATTGTGTCGTTATGATGTTGATGTCAAAGATTACCTCAAACCAGAAAACAAAGATAAATGTCCCAAGACACCAGTTGTGGCAAGGTAGATTATTTTTTATGCAAATGGAGGGAATAGCTGTTATTTTATTGTCCTATTAAGGTCACCGTTTTGTCTGTTGATGTCATCGTCATCATTAACCCCATCACTGTTTCATACAACCAGTCATTCAATAGTTATGGAGAGTGTATATGAATTATCTGGAAAGACCAGCAATATATGTTGAAAGACAGTCAGAGGAGAATCATTTATAAAACAAGGAAAGATAGTTTAAAAATCTAAAGAAATCAATCATGAGTAACTGAACAACTGAGTTCATGAATGATGTTATTTTAATCACCCTCAACAGTAATACCATATAGTGTGAAAATTATAGTCCTTAGATCAAGTAGTACAGAATGTTAAGAATTAAATTTGGTTATAGGTTTCTGAATTTTGTGCTACAGGCAGGAACCACATGTATAAACTTCAAACAAAACAATAATATATAGTTTCATTCAATGATAGACACAACAACGACATTTCTCCACTCTAAATGCAGAGAATATGAAGATTGTGCTAAATTTAAATCTTTTGTACAAATATTTAAACGTACTTTTGAATTTTTCAGTAAACCCTTGATGAGCTATTGTGTCCCAGGTAGCCTGGCTACATTCATTGATAGAGGAAACGCGGTTATAAAGTTCTTAAACAGCTTTGATATTTTCACCAAAATGACGAGTGACATAGCTCGAGCTTGGAGAGAAATTCTCCAGCTATGTGTTATAGCATTAGGTATTCCACCATTTTAATGTGACATGGATGTATTTTATTTTACATTAACACCAAGATATTACAACTGTTGAATTCCTAATAGAAAAAAAGACTTAATCCCAGAAAATTGGAAAATAAGAATTAAGATCGCAGATCAATATGAGCTATTGCCTTCACTAATCGTCAATTGTTTACATTACACATATTTTTATCATATCCTGTTTAGATTTTTTTGGGTTATTTGCCAAATTTCAAAAATCTACTCTTTTAATTCACATGGCAAATATAACTGAAATTATGCAGGAATTCTATATGGATGGTCCTTTTACAAGAATCCTCATTTGTTTCCTATCAGACATCCAAGATGGCCATGTCAGTCAGTACAATTTGTAAATCGTTAACATGTGGTCCTATGGAAAACTGGTTTAAAGTCATCTTCTCAGCAACCACTGAATCTTAGCTGAAACGTTCTTTGTATGATCCTCAATAACATGGCTAATATTATAATACAGGATTTATATTGAAACAGGATCTTATGGGAAAATTAAAGTCTCTTTCTTTGAAACAAGTTCACCCTTTTACATGAAATTTGCTATAGTTATCCATTTATAGACATGATGGTTTCTGTGCAATAAATTTTACTTATCCTTGACCAATCCTTCTGAATTTTCAACACAATGATTCTTGGCACAGAATAAAGGTTGAGTTAGATTTGGTATATGGTAGCTCTACCCATTTACAAACAAAGGAAACATGGCTGTCACTGCCAGGCATAGTTTAACTTAGGGCCCTATTAGAAAATGTAGGAAAAGCTTTTACTTTAGAATCTGTAAAACTGATTAATTCTAAACTGAACATACAAATGTATATGAATCTTAATTAATAAACAGATCATTTATTACAAGGTTAGAACTAGGCTAGCGATGCATGCTCGGGTAAGATTTTAGTAAAAACAAAAAATTATTGCAGCCATTCTAGTTGTTGCCATATATTTTAAGTTTTCTTTAACCACTATTTACTGATGGTAACATTTCCTCTACAATGTTAAAACGATAATCAACAAAGGGTGATACAGTTGTAATAACTCTTGATTTCCATTATATATCACATGGTTTATATCCAAACTTTTATTTGTAATGGAAGTCAAATTTTTTTTTTCTTTCTATTAGTCAGTCATATACCGTAGTTATTATTATATGGTTGACTAATATATAGTCTGAACCAAATCAAAATGGCTGCATACAAAAAATTGGTGGGAAATTAATTTTGATGTTGGATTTTTATTTTTTTATTTTTTTTTTAATAGAAATTACAATCTTTTAAATCTTATGTTTTTGATGACCATTAGCAAGGATAGGCTGATATGTACATAGTACATATTTCCAATATTTATCAATCAATTGCATGCTTAAGGCATTTCCCTTTGGTTCAGACATATTTATGTTAAGAATTCAGACTTATCATCAGATGATTTTGAACTGTCCTATTTTTTGTGTAGAAAATGTTCCAGGGTATGTGATTTGCTCACTGAATTTTTTTTTAATTAATACAATCTCAGAATTTTTACTCTAGAAATAAAAGACAATCAGCTGATGGTTTAGTCAATTCTTTTTGGTGTATTATTTTTCAATATTGGGTTGGTATATCTTTATTTTTTTGTTTGTTGTAGCAAATTTCTTTTTCCTATTTTTTTCAGTGAAGATTTGTTGTATAGGTGTGTCCCCAGTATACTTTTGGGTGAAAAAGTGCAGCTCCTTTTTGACTTTCTCAATAGTAGTGATACGTTCCAGCAAGCTTTGAGCGATCTCTATGCCTCATGGAAAGAAATGATTCTTCTATGTCTTCTGGCCTTAGGTAGGACAATTTTCTCCATTTTTAGCTCACCTGGTCCAAAGGACCATGTGAACTATTGTCATTACTTTGCATCCATCATTGTCTGTTCATAGTCCATAAATGTTTTTACTTTCCAATGTTCTTTCCAGAAGCTACTGAATTCTTGGAATGTCCACAATATGGTTGTGACTATCGTTCCGATTCCAATATGACTGCTAGAGACAATTAGGCTTTCTGATTTGATGAAATTTGAACGTCTTCTAAAACCTGTGTAAACAACCGACTATATGGTATAATGCTCTACAAAGTTTATTATAGGATTATTTGTTTGTGAGTGAATTGGTCCAGGTTATACATAAATAAACTCCGTAAATAACCTTGTTTTCCTACATTGATAACTAGACGGTGATGTAATTAAGTTACTGATATTTTCCAATTTTATGGCATTTTGCATTTAGCTACTCAAACAAGTAAAATGCTCACAAAATATTAAAATAAATCAGTAACCAGCTTGTGTCAATCAACGTCCCTTGTAAACAACGTCACAGGATGACGATATATTACAAAAGTCAAAGTCGATAGATGGTTGTCTTAGGTATTTTTTTCGGAATTTTTTTTTATGTCAACAATACAAGCTTTTTTTTTCATTTCATATCTAACAATAATTATTGATTATTAACAATAAACATTGTTTCTTTTATCTTTTTTTATTATCGGGAATCCAAGCCACCATTTTGCTTACATTACGAAAAAAGTAGTCCGGTGAACATCGTCTCGAAAAATAAACTGACAAAAACCCCACCTCCATAAGCGCTTATACCCAATCAGAGTATAGTATTTCTAATTGTGTAAATCATTTAAGAATTATAATGTTTTATTGGTCAAAGGGCCTGGGTAGTCTAGTGTTTAAGATAGCTGAATTTCGGGTTAACCAGTCAGTTCATGCTTTCCAACCTACATAAGATTTGAAATCTAAGAGGGCTGCCACCACAGAACATAGATTAACATAGAACACTATGAGAAAATATATAAAAATCTTCATCTCAGTAAATAATTACTTGATTGAACACAAACACTTCATGAATAAATCTTTGGTTAATATGTTAGTAGAAAGAAATCTTTGATGGCTGATACAAGAGTGTATAGATAACCTTATAGGCAAACTTTCTTTCTGGAACCATACAATCATTTGAAAGTAATCTTGACTGTCAGGAAGATGTTGTGTTGAATTGTAGAAATCCGAATTTGGTGCCACCACAGGACATAGTTTAACATTGGTTAAATGTGTAGAATGCATCTCAAAAGTTAAAACTAGATTGACTCAAACTATACATAAATGATCAGTGTACATGTATAATAAACTATACATAAATGATCAGTGTACATGTATAATAAACTATACATAAATGATCAGTGTACATGTAAAATAAACTATGCATAAATGATCAGTGTACAAATGTACATGTATAATAAACAATGATTTACATGTAACCTAGTGAGTGATACAATCTTAGGTGAGCCCCCCCCCCCTCATCATTCTCCATGTATAACCTAGTGAGCGATACAAGCCTAGGTGAGACCCCTTGTCATTCCTCATGTAGTATACAAGACTTCATCGTGTGTTATCAATCTTGCTACTCAGTCCTTCACCATTCATACTTTTCAGTGCTCTGGGTCATATATGCTTCTTGAATAATGTTGCCATCACATTACTAGGATGTGATTTTCTTACAATATTTTATCTCTTTACTTCAATTTTTAATAGTGATATTGCTTCTGTCTCTATCACTGTATTAATTTAGGATAAAAATAAAAACTCTGCAGTTTGCATTTTTTTTTTTTAATTTATGGTGCGAAATATGCAACAACAACAAAAAAATGAAAAGAGTAATTTTATTCAGATAAGCGTCTATATGTATGCATGTTTGTAAATAATGTAAGCTTTAAAGGTTTTATCAGGACATATAATAAAATTAATTTGATGAAATATGATGACATTCACTAATATGTATGTCTCACAGTAAAAGGAGCAATTCTTTTGATTTTGACATTTTTTTATCTCTTGAAAGACAACCTCTTTTGCAACTTTCATGAATAAAGAATCTTAATGACAAAAGATGTGGTTACTCAGAGAAACTTATGACATTTCAAAGTTTTGGTGTTAATAAAAATGAGTAATATTTGATCGATATCTAAAATTATGAAAATTGATGTATTTTCATGTTAAGTCATGTTTTTGTTCCATCCTAATTCCTTTATATACTCATTAAAAAACATTATCTAACAACATATAATTACTAATAACAACATATTGTTACTAATAACAAAATATTACTACTTATAACAACCTATTGCTACTAATAAGGAGAAGATGTTCTAAGTTAGAAAACTTGTATCTGATCCTATTGTCATGTTTTTGGACAATAAAATATGTTTAATCTAATAACAAATAAATAGTGCTACTAATAATAACAACAGTTCTTTACTAACCATCCTGCTTTTGTATATGTATTATGCTTTGTTTTGTTTTTTTAGAATATAGTCTTGTTTTCATTTCAATATTTTAACTTTATTTGGCATAAGTGTAGCTGTTTATTTATAGATAAATATATACAATACTATTTCAGATTCACGATTATCTTTCAGAAATTCACTAAAAAGCAAATAACTCTATGTAATCTGTTTTATGAAATATAACATGAAGTGATTGAGTGATTGTTGGTCAAGTGAACTTATTTTCAGTTTTATCATGGTGAGAACAAGTTACATTTCAATGAGATGATGATGGTGTCCACTTTGTACCGGTACTAGACCAACACACTTTGTTTGATTTTTGTAGTGTTAGCTCACTCAAACAACAGTCCATAGATAGACATGTCTTTGCACTCTTAACACATTATCCTGATTGCATGCCAAACAGATAGACATGTCTCTGCACTCTTAACACATTATCCTGATTGCATGCCAAACAGATAGACATGTCTCTGCACTCTTAACACATTATCCTGATTGCATGCCAAACAGATAGACATGTCTCTGCACTCTTAACACATTATCCTGATTGCATGCCAAACAGATAGACATGTCTCTGCACTCTTAACACATTATCCTGATTGCGTGCCAAACAGATAGACATGTCTCTGCACTCTTAACACATTATCCTGATTGCATGCCAGTCTCCAACTGACCCGACCAGAACTCCAACTGACCTGACCAGAGATCCAACTGACCTGACCAGAGCTCCAACACATGATCTACCACACTCCAGTTGAGCATGCTAACCATTACACCACCAAAGCAGTAATATATAACATGGAACATTCATTTGTATTTGCTTTCAGCCTTCATTTACATTAGGTGTCCCAATATAACCTTAAAAAAAAGAACGTTCTTAGGGTTAGGCTTAGGATTAAGGTTATTTTTAGGGTTTATGGGTTGGAACCCCTAAATTAAATTCTAAAAATGTTGGGACCCGTAAAGTAAACCTAAAATGAAATTATCAGCTTATTTGTTTTTTCTTTAAAACTCGTATTTGGTCCAGTGAGTTATTCTGATAAAGTAGTGTCAACTATCATCTGTCATCCATCCTTTTCATATTTTATAAGAAACCACACACCAGATGGAACCAAATTTACAAGAAATGTCCACTGGATGGCACTTGTTATTATTTGTGATTTTTTGTATCCATTCTGAAATTCAACATGACTGATAAGACCACTAAATTTTCTCTTAAAAAGTGTACATTTATTTGTATGGATTTGAAATCCAAGGTGGTCTAAACCATGAACATAGTTTAATATACAATCCTATGTTTAATATACAATCCTATGTTTAATATACAATCCTATGTTTAATATACAATCCTATGTTTAATATACAATCCTAAGTTTAATATACAATCCTATGTTTAATATACAATCCTATGTTTAATATACAATCCTATGTTTAATATACAATCCTAAGTTTAATATACAATCCTATGTTTAATATACAATCCTAAGTTTAATATACAATCCTATGTTTAATATACAATCCTATGTTTAATATACAATCCTATGTTTAATATACAATCCTATGTTTAATATACAATCCTATGTTTAATATACAATCCTAAGTTTAATATACAATCCTATGTTTAATATACAATCCTATGTTTAATATACAATCCTATGTTTAATATACAATCCTATGTTTAATATACAATCCTAAGTTTAATATACAATCCTATGGAATATTGTTCTAAATACAAAATGTGTATTATTCTGGGAACTACTGAACCAGAACACACTTAGGAAATTCAAGGTCAACCACATCAAAGTACACATTTGAAGATAGAACTATAGGAGGTAAAATGTCTTAGAAAACATTTTCTTTTTGAAACTCTGGAACCATTTGAAATAAAAATTTGGCGAGAATATAACTCTACAAGTTTAATCTTAATCTGAAATAACAAAAAAATCAAAGAGATGACAAACATTGTAGAAAACAGGTTTACAGAACACAATAGGAAATGGCTAAATATTGTCTTCTCAAAAATTGCAAACCTAATTGAACCCAAACTGTACGTAAACGGTCAAGTGATAATAAATATTTAATTTATAACCTCTAGTTTCTTGACAGAGATTATGTTTACGCTAAGACCAACCATATCTATCAAATTTAGATCAATCAACCTCTTGATCAGTTTGCATCGTAAACCTCTTAGATCAAATCTTTTATAATTTATGTTTTTCTATTTCAGTATTTGCAGTCATTATGGTTTTGCTGATCAAGTTCTTAGCCTCTATAATTGTGTGGGTCATCTTAGCCATATCCATTGTAGCTAGTTTAGGTATTATTATATATTTATTTAATTTTAACAACAGACAGAGATTTACTTTAAAAAAAAAATTAATCTTTCATTTCAAAATATTTCACAATTATATTTTGCTTCTTGAATTTGTGAATTTTTATCAAGTTTCATTGCTAATGCACGATAAATCTCTTCTTTATGGTACCATAATCTTTGAAATTATTGGTAAATTTGGCTATAATGTGAATGTAAACACTATATTTTCAGTAATAAAATGATTTGAAGAGTTCTAAGCATCTCTCACACAATATTGCAGCTGTAACTGTCAACAAATGCTTCACCTTGGAATAAAACATCAGTTGTTGATGACAGTATTTGTATCTTGTTGATAGTCCAGCATTTTAGAATCACTTCAATAAATCAGATTCGCTAGAACAAAGTTTTAAAATATGCGACATGTTTTATCTACAGAATTATAAACTGAAGCACAAATATTTTCAAATTTTACTATATTTGTTGTGATATTACTTCATACTGTTACTGATTGTGTTTTATTTTCACAGCTGGTACAGGGTTTTTATGGTGGACCTATGCTGACATCAGGAGTGACCTTAGCTATGATGTAGCACACAAGATTCCTCTCCTAGACATTGAGGTCAAAGCAGAAACAGCTTTCTTTGTATATTCCATCATAGCAACTGTCTTAACAGTAAGAAAACTGTCATGTTTTTGAAGCTATGTGAGAAATCCCATCAAACAAATTAGGATTTTTTTCTCAATCTAATTTTACTTTCAAATATTAGAGTATATGATCATGAGCACTTATCGGTATTTGCGATTATAATATTCGCCAAAATTATATATACATGTATTCTATTTTCAGTTTTATTGGTTTTCAAAAACAGGTACAACTACCTGTGCAATCAAGTGCCTATCACCACTAAATTTGTGAGCTCGAACCCCGTTCATGGTGAGGCGTACTCAATACAACATTATGTGATAACTTTTGTCAGTGACTTGCATCAGGTCGGTGGTTTTCTCCCGGTATTCCGGTTTCCTCCACCAATAAAACTGACCGCCACAATATAATTGAAATATTGTTGAAAGTGGCATTAAACAACTATCAAGCAAACAAACAAACAATCAATTTTCTATCAATAAATAAATGATCATATTGCACTCCAGCACTGCCATTAGTTACAAGATGACACATGAAAATGTAATTTTGCAATGCACATCAGATTAAAAAAATAATTAGTTATTTTTAAAATAACTGTAGCTAATGTAATTAAACAGTTTTTTGACTTAATCAGGTATGAGGTTTTAGGGAGTACAGGGGGCAATGTTTTTCATTTTCTTTCAATTTTGCGGTCCAACGCTCCATAAAATCTCATTAGCTCACCTTGCCAAAGGCAACGTGAGCTTTTGCCATCACTTGGCGTCCGTCGTCTGTTAACTTTTCACATTTTAATCTTCTCCTCTGAAACCCCTCAGCCAAATGAACTGAAACTTTGTAGGAAGCATCTATAGAAGGTCCTCTCTACAGATTGGTAATGTTGTCCCGATTGGTTAACAAACATGGCCGCCACAGGCAATTCTTGTTTCTGATTGGTTGATTTCTAAAAAATCTTCTCCCCTGTTAAAAGAAAGATAACTCTTGCTATTATCTCCCTTAGAAATTAACTAATGCTGATATAGTGTAACATGTTTATTCTATACATTACAAGTAGGTATTCACATTTTAATATTCTTTTTAGCAAACCTTGCCAATATGAGCTTTTACCATCACTTGGTGTCCGTCGTCTGTCATCCATTTACTTTTCACATTTTAATCTTCTCCTCTGAAAACCCTCAGCCAAATGAACTGAAACTTGGTAGGAAGCATCTATGGAAGGTCCTCTCTAAAGAGTGCACATTCTGTTATGATCCATTACCAAACATGGCCACCACAGGCAATTCTGGTTTCTGATTGGCCGATTTTTTTAAATCTTCTCCTCTGAAACCACTTGGCCAAATGAATTGAAACTTGGTAGGAATCATCTATGAAATGTCCTCTATGAAGACTGCTCATTTCTTCCCGATCAGTTAACAAACATGGCTACCACCGAAACTTGGTAGGAAGCATCTATGGAATGTCCTCTATGAAGATTGCTCATTTCGTCCCGATCATCTGATTGGTCGATTTCTAAAAAATCTTCTCCTTTGAAACTGCTTAGCCATATGAACCGAAACTTGGTAGGAAGCATCTACATGTATGGAAGGTTCTGTATTAAGTTTCCTCAAAGCAGAATGAAAGGTGAGTGACACAGGCTCAGCCCACTGAGCCTCTAGTATTGATCTTGTCACAGTCAGCACTATTATTGTTATAGTATTGTGTTTTTTGATAAAAATGTGTTATATTTTCCCTTCTTTTTTTCAAGCTATTCTGTTACTGATTATTTTTTCCCTCTTTTTTTCAAGCTATTCTGTTACTGATTATTGTTTTCCTCTTTTTTCAGGCTATTCTGTTACTGATTATTTCTTCCCTCTTTTTTTCAAGCTATGCTGTTACTGATTATTGTTTTCCTCTTTTTTCAGGCTATTCTGTTACTGATTATTTTTTCCCTCTTTTTTTCAAGCTATGCTGTTACTGATTATTGTTTTCCTCTTTTTTCAGGCTATTCTGTTACTGATTATTTTTTCCCTCTTTTTTTCAGGCTATTCTGTTACTGATTATATTTTCCCTCTCTTTTCAGGCTATTCTGTTACTGATTATTTTTTCCCTCTTTTTTTCAGGCTATTCTGTTACTGATTATATTTTCCCTCTTTTTTCAGGCTATTCTGTTACTGATTATTTTTTCCCTCTTTTTTTCAGGCTATTCTGTTACTGATTATTTTTTCCCTCTTTTTTTCAGGCTATTCTGTTACTGATTATATTTTCCCTCTCTTTTCAAGCTATTCTGTTACTGATTATTTTTTCCCTCTTTTTTCAGGCTATTCTGTTACTGATTATTTTTTCCCTCTTTTTTTCAGGCTATTCTGTTACTGATTATTTTTTCCCTCTTTTTTCAGGCTATTCTGTTGCTGATTATCTTGGTGATGAGGAAGAGAATTGGTTTAGTTGTGGCACTGTTTTATGAGGCAGGAGAACTATTATCTAGTGTACCATTACTTCTAGTACAACCACTGTGGACATTTCTTTTGCTGATAGCATTCTTCTTTTACTGGGTCATAATACTAGCTTACCTCGCAACTTCAGGTTCATTTTATTTTTTTTAATAAAAACAAAATATTTTAATGTATTTTACTACATTGCACCTATAGGCTATAAAATAAAATATACAAAATTTATCTGCAACATATCATATTTTTTTCGACAATTATGTAAAATTAGATTCAAATTGTTGCTTGCGTTCTTGGATGCACATTAATATATGAATTTATAGTATTGAAATAACATGTATATACATATACAACAAACCTAAATTGCTCCACCAAGTCAGATAGTATAACAATCAAATTTAGAAGGAACGGTATGAAAATGAGGAATATTTCATAAAACTTTTTTTTATCTGAATAGATTACAAGGTTTTTCTTTAACCAGTTTAACTGTTTAGCTATGAAGATGTATTAACATTCTCATTACTGAACAAAAATTTTATTTTTTCTTCTTCAGAAAAGCGTCTATTTAACAATGAAACAGGGCATATTGACTATGTAGAACATGAAACAATATCCTATTTCTGGTGGTATCATCTGATTGGTTTAATATGGACAAGTGAATTTATCATAGCCTGTCAGCAGCTGATTGTGTCAGGAACAGTAGCTACATGGTACTTTTCAAGGTTGGTCATATTGAATAGTTGGTTAGATAAAATAAATTTATAATTTTGTCAAACATAGTATATATTGTGTAAACAACCTAAAAACATGTATATATTGTGTAAAACAACTTAAAAACATAGTATATATTGTGTAAAACAACTTAAAAACATGCAACCTTTTACTCAGTTGTCAAACATAGTATATATTGTGTAAAACAACCTAAAAACATGCAACCTTTTGCTCAGTTGTCAAGCATAGTATATATTGTGTAAAACAACCTAAAAACATGCAACCTTTTGTTCAGTTGTCAAACATAGTATATATTGTGTAAAACAACCTAAAAACATACAACCTTTTACTCAGTTGTCAAACATAGTATATATTGTGTAAAACAACCTAAAAACATACAACCTTTTACTCAGTTGTCAAACATAGTATATATATTGTAAAACAACCTAAAAATATGCAACCTTTTGTTCAGTTGTCAAACATAGTATATATTGTGTAAAACAACCTAAAAACATACAACCTTTTGTTCAGTTGTCAAACATAGTATATATTGTGTAAAACAACCTAAAAACATACAACCTTTTACTCAGTTGTCAAACATAGTATATATATTGTAAAACAACCTAAAAATATGCAACCTTTTGTTCAGTTGTCAAACATAGTATATATTGTGTAAAACAACATAAAAACATGCAACCTTTTACTCAGTTGTCAAACATAGTATATATTGTGTAAAACAACCTAAAAACATACAACCTTTTGTTCAGTTGTCAAACATAGTATATATTGTGTAAAACAACCTAAAAACATGCAACTCAGTTGTCAAACATAGTATATATTGTGTAAAACAACCTAAAAACATGCAACCTTTTACTCAGTTGTCAAACATTGTATATATTGTGTAAAACAACCTAAAAACATGCAACTCAGTTGTCAAACATAGTATATATTGTGTAAAACAACCTAAAAGCATAGTATATATTGTGTAAAACAACCTAAAAACATGCAACCTTTTACTCAGTTGTCAAACATAGTATATATGGTGTAAAACAACCTAAAAACATACAACCTTTTGTTCAGTTGTCAAACATAGTATATATTGTGTAAAACAACCTAAAAACATGCAACCTTTTACTCAGTTGTCAAACATAGTATATATTGTGTAAAACAACCTAAAAACATGCAACCTTTTGTTCAGTTGTCAAACATAGTATATATTGTGTAAAACAACCTAAAAAACATGCAACCTTTTGTTCAGTTGTCAAACATAGTATATATTGTGTAAAACAACCTAAAAACATGCAACCTTTTACTCAGTTGTCAAACATAGTATATATTGTGTAAAACAACCTAAAAACATGCAACCTTTTGTTCAGTTGTCAAACATAGTATATATTGTGTAAAACAACCTAAAAACATGCAACCTTTTACTCAGTTGTCAAACATAGTATATATTGTGTAAAACAACCTAAAAACATACAACCTTTTGTTCAGTTGTCAAACATAGTATATATTGTGTAAAACAACCTAAAAACATGCAACCTTTTGTTCAGTTGTCAAACATAGTATATATTGTGTAAAACAACCTAAAAAACATGCAACCTTTTGTTCAGTTGTCAAACATAGTATATATTGTGTAAAACAACCTAAAAACATGCAACCTTTTACTCAGTTGTCAAACATAGTATATATTGTGTAAAACAACCTAAAAACATGCAACCTTTTGTTCAGTTGTCAAACATAGTATATATTGTGTAAAACAACCTAAAAACATGCAACCTTTTACTCAGTTGTCAAACATAGTATATATTGTGTAAAACAACCTAAAAACATGCAACCTTTTGTTCAGTTGTCAAACATAGTATATATTGTGTAAAACAACCTAAAAACATGCAACCTTTTACTCAGTTGTCAAACATAGTATATATTGTGTAAAACAACCTAAAAACATGCAACCTTTTACTCAGTTGTCAAACATAGTATATATTGTGTAAAACAACCTAAAAACATACAACCTTTTGTTCAGTTGTCAAACATAGTATATATTGTGTAAAACAACCTAAAAACATGCAACCTTTTGTTCAGTTGTCAAACATAGTATATATTGTGTAAAACAACCTAAAAACATGCAACCTTTTGTTCAGTTGTCAAACATAGTATATATTGTGTAAAACAACCTAAAAACATACAACCTTTTGTTCAGTTGTCAAACATAGTATATATTGTGTAAAACAACCTAAAAACATGCAACCTTTTGTTCAGTTGTCAAACATAGTATATATTGTGTAAAACAACCTAAAAACATACAACCTTTTGTTCAGTTGTCAAACATAGTATATATTGTGTAAAACAACCTAAAAACATACAACCTTTTACTCAGTTGTCAAACATAGTATATATATTGTAAAACAACCTAAAAATATGCAACCTTTTGTTCAGTTGTCAAACATAGTATATATTGTGTAAAACAACCTAAAAACATACAACCTTTTGTTCAGTTGTCAAACATAGTATATATTGTGTAAAACAACCTAAAAACATGCAACCTTTTACTCAGTTGTCAAACATAGTATATATTGTGTAAAACAACCTAAAAACATACAACCTTTTGTTCAGTTGTCAAACATAGTATATATTGTGTAAAACAACCTAAAAACATACAACCTTTTACTCAGTTGTCAAACATAGTATATATTGTGTAAAACAACCTAAAAACATACAACCTTTTGTTCAGTTGTCAAACATAGTATATATTGTGTAAAACAACCTAAAAACATGCAACCTTTTGTTCAGGTGTCAAACATAATATATATTGTGTAAAACAACCTAAAAACATGCAACCTTTTGTTCAGGTGTCAAACATAATATATATTGTGTAAAACAACCTAAAAACATACAACCTTTTGTTCAGGTGTCAAACATAGTATATATTGTGTAAAACAACCTAAAAACATACAACCTTTTACTCAGTTGTTAAACATAGTATATATTGTGTAAAACAACCTAAAAACATGCAACCTTTTGTTCAGTTGTCAAACATAGTATATATTGTGTAAAACAACCTAAAAACATGCAACCTTTTGTTCAGTTGTCAAACATAGTATATATTGTGTAAAACAACCTAAAAACATGCAACCTTTTACTCAGTTGTCAAACATAGTATATATTGTGTAAAACAACCTAAAAACATGCAACCTTTTGTTCAGTTGTCAAACATAGTATATATTGTGTAAAACAACCTAAAAACATGCAACCTTTTACTCAGTTGTCAAACATAGTATATATTGTGTAAAACAACCTAAAAACATGCAACCTTTTACTCAGTTGTCAAACATAGTATATATTGTGTAAAACAACCTAAAAACATACAACCTTTTGTTCAGTTGTCAAACATAGTATATATTGTGTAAAACAACCTAAAAACATGCAACCTTTTGTTCAGTTGTCAAACATAGTATATATTGTGTAAAACAACCTAAAAACATGCAACCTTTTGTTCAGTTGTCAAACATAGTATATATTGTGTAAAACAACCTAAAAACATACAACCTTTTGTTCAGTTGTCAAACATAGTATATATTGTGTAAAACAACCTAAAAACATGCAACCTTTTGTTCAGTTGTCAAACATAGTATATATTGTGTAAAACAAGCTAAAAACATACAACCTTTTGTTCAGTTGTCAAACATAGTATATATTGTGTAAAACAACCTAAAAACATACAACCTTTTACTCAGTTGTCAAACATAGTATATATATTGTAAAACAACCTAAAAATATGCAACCTTTTGTTCAGTTGTCAAACATAGTATATATTGTGTAAAACAACCTAAAAACATACAACCTTTTGTTCAGTTGTCAAACATAGTATATATTGTGTAAAACAACCTAAAAACATGCAACCTTTTACTCAGTTGTCAAACATAGTATATATTGTGTAAAACAACCTAAAAACATACAACCTTTTGTTCAGTTGTCAAACATAGTATATATTGTGTAAAACAACCTAAAAACATACAACCTTTTACTCAGTTGTCAAACATAGTATATATTGTGTAAAACAACCTAAAAACATACAACCTTTTGTTCAGTTGTCAAACATAGTATATATTGTGTAAAACAACCTAAAAACATGCAACCTTTTGTTCAGGTGTCAAACATAGTATATATTGTGTAAAACAACCTAAAAACATACAACCTTTTACTCAGTTGTCAAACATAGTATATATATTGTAAAACAACCTAAAAATATGCAACCTTTTGTTCAGTTGTCAAACATAGTATATATTGTGTAAAACAACCTAAAAACATACAACCTTTTGTTCAGTTGTCAAACATAGTATATATTGTGTAAAACAACCTAAAAACATGCAACCTTTTACTCAGTTGTCAAACATAGTATATATTGTGTAAAACAACCTAAAAACATACAACCTTTTGTTCAGTTGTCAAACATAGTATATATTGTGTAAAACAACCTAAAAACATACAACCTTTTACTCAGTTGTCAAACATAGTATATATTGTGTAAAACAACCTAAAAACATACAACCTTTTGTTCAGTTGTCAAACATAGTATATATTGTGTAAAACAACCTAAAAACATGCAACCTTTTGTTCAGGTGTCAAACATAATATATATTGTGTAAAACAACCTAAAAACATGCAACCTTTTGTTCAGGTGTCAAACATAATATATATTGTGTAAAACAACCTAAAAACATACAACCTTTTGTTCAGGTGTCAAACATAGTATATATTGTGTAAAACAACCTAAAAACATACAACCTTTTACTCAGTTGTTAAACATAGTATATATTGTGTAAAACAACCTAAAAACATGCAACCTTTTGTTCAGTTGTCAAACATAGTATATATTGTGTAAAACAACCTAAAAACATGCAACCTTTTACTCAGTTGTCAAACATAGTATATATTGTGTAAAACAACTTAAAAACATGCAACCTTTTACTCAGTTGTCAAACATAGTATATATTGTGTAAAACAACCTAAAAACATGCAACCTTTTGTTCAGTTGTCAAACATAGTATATATTGTGTAAAACAACCTAAAAACATAGTATATATTGTGTAAAACAACCTAAAAACATGCAACCTTTTACTCAGTTGTCAAACATAGTATATATTGTGTAAAACAACCTAAAAACATACAACCTTTTGTTCAGTTGTCAAACATAGTATATATTGTGTAAAACAACCTAAAAACATGCAACCTTTTACTCAGTTGTCAAACATAGTATATATTGTGTAAAACAACCTAAAAACATGCAACCTTTTGTTCAGTTGTCAAACATAGTATATATTGTGTAAAACAACCTAAAAAACATGCAACCTTTTGTTCAGTTGTCAAACATAGTATATATTGTGTAAAACAACCTAAAAACATGCAACCTTTTACTCAGTTGTCAAACATAGTATATATTGTGTAAAACAACCTAAAAACATGCAACCTTTTGTTCAGTTGTCAAACATAGTATATATTGTGTAAAACAACCTAAAAACATGCAACCTTTTACTCAGTTGTCAAACATAGTATATATTGTGTAAAACAACCTAAAAACATACAACCTTTTGTTCAGTTGTCAAACATAGTATATATTGTGTAAAACAACCTAAAAACATGCAACCTTTTGTTCAGTTGTCAAACATAGTATATATTGTGTAAAACAACCTAAAAAACATGCAACCTTTTGTTCAGTTGTCAAACATAGTATATATTGTGTAAAACAACCTAAAAACATGCAACCTTTTACTCAGTTGTCAAACATAGTATATATTGTGTAAAACAACCTAAAAACATGCAACCTTTTGTTCAGTTGTCAAACATAGTATATATTGTGTAAAACAACCTAAAAACATGCAACCTTTTACTCAGTTGTCAAACATAGTATATATGTGTAAAACAACCTAAAAACATGCAACCTTTTGTTCAGTTGTCAAACATAGTATATATTGTGTAAAACAACCTAAAAACATGCAACCTTTTACTCAGTTGTCAAACATAGTATATATTGTGTAAAACAACCTAAAAACATGCAACCTTTTACTCAGTTGTCAAACATAGTATATATTGTGTAAAACAACCTAAAAACATACAACCTTTTGTTCAGTTGTCAAACATAGTATATATTGTGTAAAACAACCTAAAAACATGCAACCTTTTGTTCAGTTGTCAAACATAGTATATATTGTGTAAAACAACCTAAAAACATGCAACCTTTTGTTCAGTTGTCAAACATAGTATATATTGTGTAAAACAACCTAAAACATACAACCTTTTGTTCAGTTGTCAAACATAGTATATATTGTGTAAAACAACCTAAAAACATGCAACCTTTTGTTCAGTTGTCAAACATAGTATATATTGTGTAAAACAACCTAAAAACATACAACCTTTTGTTCAGTTGTCAAACATAGTATATATTGTGTAAAACAACCTAAAAACATACAACCTTTTACTCAGTTGTCAAACATAGTATATATATTGTAAAACAACCTAAAAATATGCAACCTTTTGTTCAGTTGTCAAACATAGTATATATTGTGTAAAACAACCTAAAAACATACAACCTTTTGTTCAGTTGTCAAACATAGTATATATTGTGTAAAACAACCTAAAAACATGCAACCTTTTACTCAGTTGTCAAACATAGTATATATTGTGTAAAACAACCTAAAAACATACAACCTTTTGTTCAGTTGTCAAACATAGTATATATTGTGTAAAACAACCTAAAAACATACAACCCTTTTACTCAGTTGTCAAACATAGTATATATTGTGTAAAACAACCTAAAAACATACAACCTTTTGTTCAGTTGTCAAACATAGTATATATTGTGTAAAACAACCTAAAAACATGCAACCTTTTGTTCAGGTGTCAAACATAATATATATTGTGTAAAACAACCTAAAAACATGCAACCTTTTGTTCAGGTGTCAAACATAATATATATTGTGTAAAACAACCTAAAAACATACAACCTTTTGTTCAGGTGTCAAACATAGTATATATTGTGTAAAACAACCTAAAAACATACAACCTTTTACTCAGTTGTTAAACATAGTATATATTGTGTAAAACAACCTAAAAACATGCAACCTTTTGTTCAGTTGTCAAACATAGTATATATTGTGTAAAACAACCTAAAACATGCAACCTTTTGTTCAGTTGTCAAACATAGTATATATTGTGTAAAACAACCTAAAAACATGCAACCTTTTACTCAGTTGTCAAACATAGTATATATTGTGTAAAACAACCTAAAAACATGCAACCTTTTGTTCAGTTGTCAAACATAGTATATATTGTGTAAAACAACCTAAAAACATGCAACCTTTTACTCAGTTGTCAAACATAGTATATATTGTGTAAAACAACCTAAAAACATGCAACCTTTTACTCAGTTGTCAAACATAGTATATATTGTGTAAAACAACCTAAAAACATACAACCTTTTGTTCAGTTGTCAAACATAGTATATATTGTGTAAAACAACCTAAAAACATGCAACCTTTTGTTCAGTTGTTCAAACATAGTATATATTGTGTAAAACAACCTAAAAACATGCAACCTTTTGTTCAGTTGTCAAACATAGTATATATTGTGTAAAACAACCTAAAAACATACAACCTTTTGTTCAGTTGTCAAACATAGTATATATTGTGTAAAACAACCTAAAAACATACAACCTTTTGTTCAGTTGTCAAACATAGTATATATTGTGTAAAACAACCTAAAAACATGCAACCTTTTGTTCAGGTGTCAAACATAATATATATTGTGGTAAAACAACCTAAAAACATGCAACCTTTTGTTCAGGTGTCAAACATAATATATATTGTCTTTTGTTCAGGTGTCAAACATAATATATATTGTGTAAAACAACCTAAAAACATGCAACCTTTTGTTCAGAAAAACATACAACCTTTTACTCAGTTGTCAAACATAGTATATATTGTGTAAAACAACCTAAAAACATGCAACCTTTTGTTCAGTTGTCAAACATAGTATATATTGTGTAAAACAACCTAAAAACATGCAACCTTTTGCTCAGTTGTCAAACATAGTATATATTGTGTAAAACAACTTAAAAACATGCAACCTTTTACTCAGTTGTCAAACATAGTATATATTGTGTAAAACAACCTAAAAACATGCAACCTTTTGTTCAGTTGTCAAACATAGTATATATTGTGTAAAACAACCTAAAAACATAGTATATATTGTGTAAAACAACCTAAAAACATGCAACCTTTTACTCAGTTGTCAAACATAGTATATATTGTGTAAAACAACCTAAAAACATACAACCTTTTGTTCAGTTGTCAAACATAGTATATATTGTGTAAAACAACCTAAAAACATGCAACCTTTTACTCAGTTGTCAAACATAGTATATATTGTGTAAAACAACCTAAAAACATGCAACCTTTTGTTCAGTTGTCAAACATAGTATATATTGTGTAAAACAACCTAAAAAACAACCTTTTGTTCAGTTGTCAAACATAGTATATAATGTGTAAAACAACCTAAAAACATGCAACCTTTTGTTCAGTTGTCAAACATAGTATATATTGTGTAAAACAACCTAAAAACATGCAACCTTTTTTTTCAGTTGTCAAACATAGTATATATTGTGTAAAACAACCTAAAAACATGCAACCTTTTGTTCAGTTGTCAAACATAATATATATTGTGTAAAACAACCTAAAAACATACAACCTTTTGTTCAGTTGTCAAACATAGTATATATTGTGTAAAACAACCTAAAAACATGCAACCTTTTACTCAGTTGTCAAACATAGTATATATTGTGTAAAACAACCTAAAAACATGCAACCTTTTATTCAGTTGTCAAACATAGTATATATTGTGTAAAACAACCTAAAAACATGCAACCTTTTGTTCAGTTGTCAAACATAGTATATATTGTGTAAAACAACCTAAAAACATGCAACCTTTTACTCAGTTGTCAAACATAGTATATATGTGTAAACTAAAACAACCTAAAAACATGCAACCTTTTGTTCAGTTGTCAAACATAGTATATATTGTGTAAAACAACCTAAAAACATGCAACCTTTTACTCAGTTGTCAAACATAGTATATATTGTGTAAAACAACCTAAAAACATGCAACCTTTTACTCAGTTGTCAAACATAGTATATATTGTGTAAAACAACCTAAAAACATACAACCTTTTGTTCAGTTGTCAAACATAGTATATATTGTGTAAAACAACCTAAAAACATGCAACCTTTTGTTCAGTTGTCAAACATAGTATATATTGTGTAAAACAACCTAAAAACATACAACCTTTTGTTCAGTTGTCAAACATAGTATATATTGTGTAAAACAACCTAAAAACATACAACCTTTTACTCAGTTGTCAAACATAGTATATATATTGTAAAACAACCTAAAAATATGCAACCTTTTGTTCAGTTGTCAAACATAGTATATATTGTGTAAAACAACCTAAAAACATACAACCTTTTGTTCAGTTGTCAAACATAGTATATATTGTGTAAAACAACCTAAAAACATGCAACCTTTTACTCAGTTGTCAAACATAGTATATATTGTGTAAAACAACCTAAAAACATACAACCTTTTGTTCAGTTGTCAAACATAGTATATATTGTGTAAAACAACCTAAAAACATACAAACCTTTTACTCAGTTGTCAAACATAGTATATATTGTGTAAAACAACCTAAAAACATACAACCTTTTGTTCAGTTGTCAAACATAGTATATATTGTGTAAAACAACCTAAAAACATGCAACCTTTTGTTCAGGTGTCAAACATAATATATATTGTGTAAAACAACCTAAAAACATGCAACCTTTTGTTCAGGTGTCAAACATAATATATATTGTGTAAAACAACCTAAAAACATACAACCTTTTGTTCAGGTGTCAAACATAGTATATATTGTGTAAAACAACCTAAAAACATACAACCTTTTACTCAGTTGTTAAACATAGTATATATTGTGTAAAACAACCTAAAAACATGCAACCTTTGTTCAGTTGTCAAACATAGTATATATTGTGTAAAACAACCTAAAAACATGCAACCTTTTGTTCAGTTGTCAAACATAGTATATATTGTGTAAAACAACCTAAAAACATGCAACCTTTTACTCAGTTGTCAAACATAGTATATATTGTGTAAAACAACCTAAAAACATGCAACCTTTTGTTCAGTTGTCAAACATAGTATATATTGTGTAAAACAACCTAAAAACATGCAACCTTTTACTCAGTTGTCAAACATAGTATATATTGTGTAAAACAACCTAAAAACATGCAACCTTTTACTCAGTTGTCAAACATAGTATATATTGTGTAAAACAACCTAAAAACATACAACCTTTTGTTCAGTTGTCAAACATAGTATATATTGTGTAAAACAACCTAAAAACATGCAACCTTTTGTTCAGTTGTCAAACATAGTATATATTGTGTAAAACAACCTAAAAACATACAACTTTTGTTCAGTTGTCAAACATAGTATATATTGTGTAAAACAACCTAAAACATACAACCTTTTACTCAGTTGTCAAACATAGTATATATATTGTAAAACAACCTAAAAATATGCAACCCTTTTGTTCAGTTGTCAAACATAGTATATATTGTGTAAAACAACCTAAAAACATACAACCTTTTGTTCAGTTGTCAAACATAGTATATATTGTGTAAAACAACCTAAAAACATGCAACCTTTTACTCAGTTGTCAAACATAGTATATATTGTGTAAAACAACCTAAAAACATACAACCTTTTGTTCAGTTGTCAAACATAGTATATATTGTGTAAAACAACCTAAAAACATACAACCTTTTACTCAGTTGTCAAACATAGTATATATTGTGTAAAACAACCTAAAAACATACAACCTTTTGTTCAGTTGTCAAACATAGTATATATTGTGTAAAACAACCTAAAAACATGCAACCTTTTGTTCAGGTGTCAAACATAATATATATTGTGTAAAACAAACCTAAAAACATGCAACCTTTTGTTCAGGTGTCAAACATAATATATATTGTGTAAAACAACCTAAAAACATACAACCTTTTGTTCAGGTGTCAAACATAGTATATATTGTGTAAAACAACCTAAAAACATACAACCTTTTACTCAGTTGTTAAACATAGTATATATTGTGTAAAACAACCTAAAAACATGCAACCTTTTGTTCAGTTGTCAAACATAGTATATATTGTGTAAAACAACCTAAAAACATGCAACCTTTTGTTCAGTTGTCAAACATAGTATATATTGTGTAAAACAACCTAAAAACATGCAACCTTTTACTCAGTTGTCAAACATAGTATATATTGTGTAAAACAACCTAAAAACATGCAACCTTTTGTTCAGTTGTCAAACATAGTATATATTGTGTAAAACAACCTAAAAACATGCAACCTTTTACTCAGTTGTCAAACATAGTATATATTGTGTAAAACAACCTAAAAACATGCAACCTTTTACTCAGTTGTCAAACATAGTATATATTGTGTAAAACAACCTAAAAACATACAACCTTTTGTTCAGTTGTCAAACATAGTATATATTGTGTAAAACAACCTAAAAACATGCAACCTTTTGTTCAGTTGTCAAACATAGTATATATTGTGTAAAACAACCTAAAAACATGCAACCTTTTGTTCAGTTGTCAAACATAGTATATATTGTGTAAAACAACCTAAAAACATACAACCTTTTGTTCAGTTGTCAAACATAGTATATATTGTGTAAAACAACCTAAAAACATGCAACCTTTTGTTCAGTTGTCAAACATAGTATATATTGTGTAAACAACCTAAAAACATACAACCTTTTGTTCAGTTGTCAAACATAGTATATATTGTGTAAAACAACCTAAAAACATACAACCTTTTACTCAGTTGTCAAACATAGTATATATATTGTAAAACAACCTAAAAATATGCAACCTTTTGTTCAGTTGTCAAACATAGTATATATTGTGTAAAACAACCTAAAAACATGCAACCTTTTGTTCAGGTGTCAAACATAGTATATATTGTGTAAAACAACCTAAAAACATACAACCTTTTACTCAGTTGTCAAACATAGTATATATATTGTAAAACAACCTAAAAATATGCAACCTTTTGTTCAGTTGTCAAACATAGTATATATTGTGTAAAACAACCTAAAAACATACAACCTTTTGTTCAGTTGTCAAACATAGTATATATTGTGTAAAACAACCTAAAAACATGCAACCTTTTACTCAGTTGTCAAACATAGTATATATTGTGTAAAACAACCTAAAAACATACAACCTTTTGTTCAGTTGTCAAACATAGTATATATTGTGTAAAACAACCTAAAAACATACAACCTTTTACTCAGTTGTCAAACATAGTATATATTGTGTAAAACAACCTAAAAACATACAACCTTTTGTTCAGTTGTCAAACATAGTATATATTGTGTAAAACAACCTAAAAACATGCAACCTTTTGTTCAGGTGTCAAACATAATATATATTGTGTAAAACAACCTAAAAACATGCAACCTTTTGTTCAGGTGTCAAACATAATATATATTGTGTAAAACAACCTAAAAACATACAACCTTTTGTTCAGGTGTCAAACATAGTATATATTGTGTAAAACAACCTAAAAACATACAACCTTTTACTCAGTTGTTAAACATAGTATATATTGTGTAAAACAACTAAAAACATGCAACCTTTTGTTCAGTTGTCAAACATAGTATATATTGTGTAAAACAACCTAAAAACATGCAACCTTTTACTCAGTTGTCAAACATAGTATATATTGTGTAAAACAACTTAAAAACATGCAACCTTTTACTCAGTTGTCAAACATAGTATATATTGTGTAAAACAACCTAAAAACATGCAACCTTTTGTTCAGTTGTCAAACATAGTATATATTGTGTAAACAACCTAAAAACATACAACCTTTTACTCAGTTGTCAAACATAGTATATATTGTGTAAAACAACTTAAAAACATGCAACCTTTTACTCAGTTGTCAAACATAGTATATATTGTGTAAAACAACCTAAAAACATGCAACCTTTTGTTCAGTTGTCAAACATAGTATATATTGTGTAAAACAACTTAAAAACATACAACCTTTTACTCAGTTGTCAAACATAATATATATTGTGTAAAACAACTTAAAAACATGCAACCTTTTACTCAGTTGTCAAACATAGTATATATTGTGTAAAACAACTTAAAAACATGCAACCTTTTACTCAGTTGTCAAACATAGTATATATTGTGTAAAACAACTTAAAAACATGCAACCTTTTACTCAGTTGTCAAACATAGTATATATTGTGTAAAACAACCTAAAAACATGCAACCTTTTGTTCAGTTGTCAAACATAATATATATTGTGTAAAACAACCTAAAAACATACAACCTTTTACTCAGTTGTCAAACATAATATATATTGTGTAAAACAACCTAAAAACATGCAACCTTTTGTTCAGTTGTCAAACATAGTATATATTGTGTAAAACAACCTAAAAACATACAACCTTTTACTCAGTTGTCAAACATAGTATATATTGTGTAAAACAACCTAAAAACATACAACCTTTTGTTCAGTTGTCAAACATAGTATATATTGTGTAAAACAACCTAAAAACATGCAACTCAGTTGTCAAACATAGTATATATTGTGTAAAACAACCTAAAAACATACAACCTTTTACTCAGTTGTCAAACATAGTATATATTGTGTAAAACAACCTAAAAAACATGCAACCTTTTGTTCAGTTGTCAAACATAGTATATATTGTGTAAAACAACCTAAAAACATGCAACCTTTTGTTCAGTTGTCAAACATAGTATATATTGTGTAAAACAACCTAAAAACATGCAACCTTTTGTTCAGTTGTCAAACATAGTATATATTGTGTAAAACAACCTAAAAACATGCAACCTTTTGTTCAGTTGTCAAACATAGTATATATTGTGTAAAACAACCTAAAAACATACAACCTTTTGTTCAGTTGTCAAACATAGTATATATTGTGTAAAACAACCTAAAAAACATGCAACTCAGTTGTCAAACATAGTATATATTGTGTAAAACAACCTAAAAACATGCAACCTTTTGTTCAGTTGTCAAACATAGTATATATTGTGTAAAACAACTTAAAAACATACAACCTTTTACTCAGTTGTCAAACATAGTATATATTGTGTAAAACAACCTAAAAACATGCAACCTTTTGTTCAGTTGTCAAACATAATATATATTGTGTAAAACAACCTAAAAACATGCAACCTTTTGCTCAGTTGTCAAACATAGTATATATTGTGTAAAACAACCTAAAAAACATGCAACTCAGTTGTCAAACATAGTATATATTGTGTAAAACAACCTAAAAACATAGTATATATTGTGTAAAACAACCTAAAAACATGCAACCTTTTGCTCAGTTGTCAAACATAGTATATATTGTGTAAAACAACCTAAAAACATGCAACTCAGTTGTCAAACATAGTATATATTGTGTAAAACAACCTAAAAACATAGTATATATTGTGTAAAAACAACCTAAAAACATGCAACATTTTGCTCAGTTGTCAAACATAATATATATTGTGTAAAACAACCTAAAAACATGCAACCTTTTGTTCAGTTGTTAAACATAGTATATATTGTGTAAAACAACCTAAAAACATGCAACCTTTTACTCAGTTGTCAAACATAATATATATTGTGTAAAACAACCTAAAAACATGCAACCTTTTGTTCAGGTGTCAAACATAGTATATATTGTGTAAAACAACCTAAAAACATGCAACCTTTTGTTCAGTTGTCAAACATAGTATATATTGTGTAAAACAACCTAAAAACATGCAACCTTTTGTTCAGTTGTCAAACATAGTATATATTGTGTAAAACAACCTAAAAACATACAACCTTTTACTCAGTTGTCAAACATAGTATATATTGTGTAAAACAACCTAAAAAACATGCAACCTTTTGTTCAGTTGTCAAACATAGTATATATTGTGTAAAACAACCTAAAAACATGCAACCTTTTACTCAGTTGTCAAACATAGTATATATTGTGTAAAACAACCTAAAAACATGCAACCTTTTGCTCAGTTGTCAAACATAGTATATATTGTGTAAAACAACCTAAAAAACATGCAACTCAGTTGTCAAACATAGTATATATTGTGTAAAACAACCTAAAAACATAGTATATATTGTGTAAAACAACCTAAAAACATGCAACCTTTTACTCAGTTGTCAAACATAATATATATTGTGTAAAACAACCTAAAAACATACAACCTTTTACTCAGTTGTCAAACATAGTATATATTGTGTAAAACAACCTAAAAAACATGCAACCTTTTGTTCAGTTGTCAAACATAGTATATATTGTGTAAAACAACCTAAAAAACATGCAACCTTTTACTCAGTTGTCAAACATAGTATATATTGTGTAAAACAACCTAAAAACATAGTATATATTGTGTAAAACAACCTAAAAAACATGCAACCTTTTGTTCAGTTGTTAAACATAGTATATATTGTGTAAAACAACCTAAAAACATGCAACCTTTTGTTCAGTTGTCAAACATAGTATATATTGTGTAAAACAACCTAAAAACATGCAACCTTTTGCTCAGTTGTCAAACATAGTATATATTGTGTAAAACAACCTAAAAAACATGCAACTCAGTTGTCAAACATAGTATATATTGTGTAAAACAACCTAAAAACATAGTATATATTGTGTAAAACAACCTAAAAACATGCAACCTTTTGCTCAGTTGTCAAACATAATATATATTGTGTAAAACAACCTAAAAACATGCAACCTTTTGTTCAGTTGTTAAACATAGTATATATTGTGTAAAACAACCTAAAAACATGCAACCTTTTACTCAGTTGTCAAACATAATATATATTGTGTAAAACAACCTAAAAACATGCAACCTTTTGTTCAGGTGTCAAACATAGTATATATTGTGTAAAACAACCTAAAAACATGCAACCTTTTATTCAGTTGTCAAACATAGTATATATTGTGTAAAACAACCTAAAAACATAGTATATATTGTGTAAAACAACCTAAAAACATAGTATATATTGTGTAAAACAACCTAAAAACATGCAACCTTTTGCTCAGTTGTCAAACATAATATATATTGTGTAAAACAACCTAAAAACATAGTATATATTGTGTAAAACAACCTAAAAACATGCAACCTTTTACTCAGTTGTCAAACATAGTATATATTGTGTAAAACAACCTAAAAACATAGTATATATTGTGTAAAACAACCTAAAAACATGCAACCTTTTACTCAGTTGTCAAACATAGTATATATTGTGTAAAACAACCTAAAAACATGCAACCTTTTGCTCAGTTGTCAAACATAGTATATATTGTGTAAAACAACCTAAAAAACATGCAACTCAGTTGTCAAACATAGTATATATTGTGTAAAACAACCTAAAAACATAGTATATATTGTGTAAAACAACCTAAAAACATACAACCTTTTGCTCAGTTGTCAAACATAGTATGTATTGTGTAAAACAACCTAAAAACATGCAACCTTTTACTCAGTTGTCAAACATAGTATATATTGTGTAAAACAACCTAAAAACATGCAACCTTTTGTTCAGTTGTTAAACATAGTATATATTGTGTAAAACAACCTAAAAACATGCAACCTTTTACTCAGTTGTCAAACATAGTATATATTATGTAAAACAACCTAAAAACATGCAACCTTTTGTTCAGTTGTCAAACATAGTATATATTGTGTAAAACAGCCTAAAAACATACAACCTTTTACTCAGTTGTCAAACATAGTATATATTGTGTAAAACAACCTAAAAACATAGTATATATTGTGTAAAACAACCTAAAAACATGCAACCTTTTGCTCAGTTGTCAAACATAATATATATTGTGTAAAACAACCTAAAAACATGCAACCTTTTGTTCAGTTGTCAAACATAGTATATATTGTGTAAAACAACCTAAAAACATGCAACCTTTTACTCAGTTGTCAAACATAATATATATTGTGTAAAACAACCTAAAAACATGCAACCTTTTGTTCAGGTGTCAAACATAGTATATATTGTGTAAAACAACCTAAAAACATGCAACCTTTTGTTCAGTTGTCAAACATAGTATATATTGTGTAAAACAACCTAAAAAACATGCAACCTTTTGTTCAGTTGTCAAACATAGTATATATTGTGTAAAACAACCTAAAAACATACAACCTTTTACTCAGTTGTCAAACATAGTATATATTGTGTAAAACAACCTAAAAAACATGCAACCTTTTGTTCAGTTGTCAAACATAGTATATATTGTGTAAAACAACCTAAAAACATGCAACCTTTTACTCAGTTGTCAAACATAGTATATATTGTGTAAAACAACCTAAAAACATGTAACCTTTTGCTCAGTTGTCAAACATAGTATATATTGTGTAAAACAACATAAAAAACATGCAACTCAGTTGTCAAACATAGTATATATTGTGTAAAACAACCTAAAAACATAGTATATATTGTGTAAAACAACCTAAAAACATGCAACCTTTTACTCAGTTGTCAAACATAATATATATTGTGTAAAACAACCTAAAAACATACAACCTTTTACTCAGTTGTCAAACATAGTATATATTGTGTAAAACAACCTAAAAAACATGCAACCTTTTGTTCAGTTGTCAAACATAGTATATATTGTGTAAAACAACCTAAAAACATACAACCTTTTACTCAGTTGTCAAACATAGTATATATATTGTAAAACAACCTAAAAATATGCAACCTTTTGTTCAGTTGTCAAACATAGTATATATTGTGTAAAACAACCTAAAAACATACAACCTTTTGTTCAGTTGTCAAACATAGTATATATTGTGTAAAACAACCTAAAAACATGCAACCTTTTACTCAGTTGTCAAACATAGTATATATTGTGTAAAACAACCTAAAAACATACAACCTTTTGTTCAGTTGTCAAACATAGTATATATTGTGTAAAACAACCTAAAAACATACAACCTTTTACTCAGTTGTCAAACATAGTATATATTGTGTAAAACAACCTAAAAACATACAACCTTTTGTTCAGTTGTCAAACATAGTATATATTGTGTAAAACAACCTAAAAACATGCAACCTTTTGTTCAGGTGTCAAACATAATATATATTGTGTAAAACAACCTAAAAACATGCAACCTTTTGTTCAGGTGTCAAACATAATATATATTGTGTAAAACAACCTAAAAACATACAACCTTTTGTTCAGGTGTCAAACATAGTATATATTGTGTAAAACAACCTAAAAACATACAACCTTTTACTCAGTTGTTAAACATAGTATATATTGTGTAAAACAACCTAAAAACATGCAACCTTTTGTTCAGTTGTCAAACATAGTATATATTGTGTAAAACAACCTAAAAACATGCAACCTTTTACTCAGTTGTCAAACATAGTATATATTGTGTAAAACAACTTAAAAACATGCAACCTTTTACTCAGTTGTCAAACATAGTATATATTGTGTAAAACAACCTAAAAACATGCAACCTTTTGTTCAGTTGTCAAACATAGTATATATTGTGTAAAACAACCTAAAAACATACAACCTTTTACTCAGTTGTCAAACATAGTATATATTGTGTAAAACAACTTAAAAACATGCAACCTTTTACTCAGTTGTCAAACATAGTATATATTGTGTAAAACAACCTAAAAACATGCAACCTTTTGTTCAGTTGTCAAACATAGTATATATTGTGTAAAACAACTTAAAAACATACAACCTTTTACTCAGTTGTCAAACATAATATATATTGTGTAAAACAACTTAAAAACATGCAACCTTTTACTCAGTTGTCAAACATAGTATATATTGTGTAAAACAACTTAAAAACATGCAACCTTTTACTCAGTTGTCAAACATAGTATATATTGTGTAAAACAACTTAAAAACATGCAACCTTTTACTCAGTTGTCAAACATAGTATATATTGTGTAAAACAACCTAAAAACATGCAACCTTTTGTTCAGTTGTCAAACATAATATATATTGTGTAAAACAACCTAAAAACATACAACCTTTTACTCAGTTGTCAAACATAATATATATTGTGTAAAACAACCTAAAAAACATGCAACCTTTTGTTCAGTTGTCAAACATAGTATATATTGTGTAAAACAACCTAAAAACATACAACCTTTTACTCAGTTGTCAAACATAGTATATATTGTGTAAAACAACCTAAAAACATACAACCTTTTGTTCAGTTGTCAAACATAGTATATATTGTGTAAAACAACCTAAAAAACATGCAACTCAGTTGTCAAACATAGTATATATTGTGTAAAACAACCTAAAAACATACAACCTTTTACTCAGTTGTCAAACATAGTATATATTGTGTAAAACAACCTAAAAAACATGCAACCTTTTGTTCAGTTGTCAAACATAGTATATATTGTGTAAAACAACCTAAAAACATGCAACCTTTTGTTCAGTTGTCAAACATAGTATATATTGTGTAAAACAACCTAAAAACATGCAACCTTTTGTTCAGTTGTCAAACATAGTATATATTGTGTAAAACAACCTAAAAACATGCAACCTTTTGTTCAGTTGTCAAACATAGTATATATTGTGTAAAACAACCTAAAAACATACAACCTTTTGTTCAGTTGTCAAACATAGTATATATTGTGTAAAACAACCTAAAAAACATGCAACTCAGTTGTCAAACATAGTATATATTGTGTAAAACAACCTAAAAACATGCAACCTTTTGTTCAGTTGTCAAACATAGTATATATTGTGTAAAACAACTTAAAAACATACAACCTTTTACTCAGTTGTCAAACATAGTATATATTGTGTAAAACAACCTAAAAACATGCAACCTTTTGTTCAGTTGTCAAACATAATATATATTGTGTAAAACAACCTAAAAACATGCAACCTTTGCTCAGTTGTCAAACATAGTATATATTGTGTAAAACAACCTAAAAAACATGCAACTCAGTTGTCAAACATAGTATATATTGTGTAAAACAACCTAAAAACATAGTATATATTGTGTAAAACAACCTAAAAAACATGCAACCTTTTGCTCAGTTGTCAAACATAGTATATATTGTGTAAAACAACCTAAAAAACATGCAACTCAGTTGTCAAACATAGTATATATTGTGTAAAACAACCTAAAAACATAGTATATATTGTGTAAAACAACCTAAAAACATGCAACATTTTGCTCAGTTGTCAAACATAATATATATTGTGTAAAACAACCTAAAAACATGCAACCTTTTGTTCAGTTGTTAAACATAGTATATATTGTGTAAAACAACCTAAAAACATGCAACCTTTTACTCAGTTGTCAAACATAATATATATTGTGTAAAACAACCTAAAAACATGCAACCTTTTGTTCAGGTGTCAAACATAGTATATATTGTGTAAAACAACCTAAAAACATGCAACTTTTTGTTCAGTTGTCAAACATAGTATATATTGTGTAAAACAACCTAAAAAACATGCAACCTTTTGTTCAGTTGTCAAACATAGTATATATTGTGTAAAACAACCTAAAAACATACAACCTTTTACTCAGTTGTCAAACATAGTATATATTGTGTAAAACAACCTAAAAAACATGCAACCTTTTGTTCAGTTGTCAAACATAGTATATATTGTGTAAAAACAACCTAAAAACATGCAACCTTTTACTCAGTTGTCAAACATAGTATATATTGTGTAAAACAACCTAAAAACATGCAACCTTTTGCTCAGTTGTCAAACATAGTATATATTGTGTAAAACAACCTAAAAAACATGCAACTCAGTTGTCAAACATAGTATATATTGTGTAAAACAACCTAAAAACATAGTATATATTGTGTAAAACAACCTAAAAACATGCAACCTTTTACTCAGTTGTCAAACATAATATATATTGTGTAAAACAACCTAAAAACATACAACCTTTTACTCAGTTGTCAAACATAGTATATATTGTGTAAAACAACCTAAAAAACATGCAACCTTTTGTTCAGTTGTCAAACATAGTATATATTGTGTAAAACAACCTAAAAAACATGCAACCTTTTACTCAGTTGTCAAACATAGTATATATTGTGTAAAACAACCTAAAAACATAGTATATATTGTGTAAAACAACCTAAAAAACATGCAACCTTTTGTTCAGTTGTTAAACATAGTATATATTGTGTAAAACAACCTAAAAAACATGCAACCTTTTGTTCAGTTGTCAAACATAGTATATATTGTGTAAAACAACCTAAAAACATGCAACCTTTTGCTCAGTTGTCAAACATAGTATATATTGTGTAAAACAACCTAAAAAACATGCAACTCAGTTGTCAAACATAGTATATATTGTGTAAAACAACCTAAAAACATAGTATATATTGTGTAAAACAACCTAAAAACATGCAACCTTTTGCTCAGTTGTCAAACATAATATATATTGTGTAAAACAACCTAAAAACATGCAACCTTTTGTTCAGTTGTTAAACATAGTATATATTGTGTAAAACAACCTAAAAACATGCAACCTTTTACTCAGTTGTCAAACATAATATATATTGTGTAAAACAACCTAAAAACATGCAACCTTTTGTTCAGGTGTCAAACATAGTATATATTGTGTAAAACAACCTAAAAACATGCAACCTTTTATTCAGTTGTCAAACATAGTATATATTGTGTAAAACAACCTAAAAACATAGTATATATTGTGTAAAACAACCTAAAAACATAGTATATATTGTGTAAAACAACCTAAAAACATGCAACCTTTTGCTCAGTTGTCAAACATAATATATATTGTGTAAAACAACCTAAAAACATAGTATATATTGTGTAAAACAACCTAAAAACATGCAACCTTTTACTCAGTTGTCAAACATAGTATATATTGTGTAAAACAACCTAAAAACATAGTATATATTGTGTAAAACAACCTAAAAACATGCAACCTTTTACTCAGTTGTCAAACATAGTATATATTGTGTAAAACAACCTAAAAACATGCAACCTTTTGCTCAGTTGTCAAACATAGTATATATTGTGTAAAACAACCTAAAAAACATGCAACTCAGTTGTCAAACATAGTATATATTGTGTAAAACAACCTAAAAACATAGTATATATTGTGTAAAACAACCTAAAAACATACAACCTTTTGCTCAGTTGTCAAACATAGTATGTATTGTGTAAAACAACCTAAAAACATGCAACCTTTTACTCAGTTGTCAAACATAGTATATATTGTGTAAAACAACCTAAAAACATGCAACCTTTTGTTCAGTTGTTAAACATAGTATATATTGTGTAAAACAACCTAAAAACATGCAACCTTTTACTCAGTTGTCAAACATAGTATATATTATGTAAAACAACCTAAAAACATGCAACCTTTTGTTCAGTTGTCAAACATAGTATATATTGTGTAAAACAGCCTAAAAACATACAACCTTTTACTCAGTTGTCAAACATAGTATATATTGTGTAAAACAACCTAAAAACATAGTATATATTGTGTAAAACAACCTAAAAACATGCAACCTTTTGCTCAGTTGTCAAACATAATATATATTGTGTAAAACAACCTAAAAACATGCAACCTTTTGTTCAGTTGTTAAACATAGTATATATTGTGTAAAACAACCTAAAAACATGCAACCTTTTACTCAGTTGTCAAACATAATATATATTGTGTAAAACAACCTAAAAACATGCAACCTTTTGTTCAGGTGTCAAACATAGTATATATTGTGTAAAACAACCTAAAAACATGCAACCTTTTGTTCAGTTGTCAAACATAGTATATATTGTGTAAAACAACCTAAAAAACATGCAACCTTTTGTTCAGTTGTCAAACATAGTATATATTGTGTAAAACAACCTAAAAACATACAACCTTTTACTCAGTTGTCAAACATAGTATATATTGTGTAAAACAACCTAAAAAACATGCAACCTTTTGTTCAGTTGTCAAACATAGTATATATTGTGTAAAACAACCTAAAAACATGCAACCTTTTACTCAGTTGTCAAACATAGTATATATTGTGTAAAACAACCTAAAAACATGTAACCTTTTGCTCAGTTGTCAAACATAGTATATATTGTGTAAAACAACATAAAAAACATGCAACTCAGTTGTCAAACATAGTATATATTGTGTAAAACAACCTAAAAACATAGTATATATTGTGTAAAACAACCTAAAAACATGCAACCTTTTACTCAGTTGTCAAACATAATATATATTGTGTAAAACAACCTAAAAACATACAACCTTTTACTCAGTTGTCAAACATAGTATATATTGTGTAAAACAACCTAAAAAACATGCAACCTTATGTTCAGTTGTCAAACATAGTATATATTGTGTAAAACAACCTAAAAAACATGCAACCTTTTGTTCAGTTGTCAAACATAGTATATATTGTGTAAAACAACCTAAAAACATGCAACCTTTTGCTCAGTTGTCAAACATAGTATATATTGTGTAAAACAACCTAAAAAACATGCAACTCAGTTGTCAAACATAGTATATATTGTGTAAAACAACCTAAAAACATAGTATATATTGTGTAAAACAACCTAAAAACATGCAACCTTTTGCTCAGTTGTCAAACATAATATATATTGTGTAAAACAACCTAAAAACATGCAACCTTTTGTTCAGTTGTTAAACATAGTATATATTGTGTAAAACAACCTAAAAACATGCAACCTTTTACTCAGTTGTCAAACATAATATATATTGTGTAAAACAACCTAAAAACATGCAACCTTTTGTTCAGGTGTCAAACATAGTATATATTGTGTAAAACAACCTAAAAACATGCAACCTTTTGTTCAGTTGTCAAACATAGTATATATTGTGTAAAACAACCTAAAAACATAGTATATATTGTGTAAAACAACCTAAAAACATAGTATATATTGTGTAAAACAACCTAAAAACATGCAACCTTTTGCTCAGTTGTCAAACATAATATATATTGTGTAAAACAACCTAAAAACATAGTATATATTGTGTAAAACAACCTAAAAACATGCAACCTTTTGCTCAGTTGTCAAACATAGTATATATTGTGTAAAACAACCTAAAAAACATGCAACTCAGTTGTCAAACATAGTATATATTGTGTAAAACAACCTAAAAACATAGTATATATTGTGTAAAACAACCTAAAAACATGCAACCTTTTGCTCAGTTGTCAAACATAATATATATTGTGTAAAACAACCTAAAAACATGCAACCTTTTGTTCAGTTGTTAAACATAGTATATATTGTGTAAAACAACCTAAAAACATGCAACCTTTTACTCAGTTGTCAAACATAATATATATTGTGTAAAACAACCTAAAAACATGCAACCTTTTGTTCAGGTGTCAAACATAGTATATATTGTGTAAAACAACCTAAAAACATGCAACCTTTTATTCAGTTGTCAAACATAGTATATATTGTGTAAAACAACCTAAAAACATAGTATATATTGTGTAAAACAACCTAAAAACATAGTATATATTGTGTAAAACAACCTAAAAACATGCAACCTTTTGCTCAGTTGTCAAACATAATATATATTGTGTAAAACAACCTAAAAACATAGTATATATTGTGTAAAACAACCTAAAAACATGCAACCTTTTACTCAGTTGTCAAACATAGTATATATTGTGTAAAACAACCTAAAAACATAGTATATATTGTGTAAAACAACCTAAAAACATGCAACCTTTTACTCAGTTGTCAAACATAGTATATATTGTGTAAAACAACCTAAAAACATGCAACCTTTTGCTCAGTTGTCAAACATAGTATATATTGTGTAAAACAACCTAAAAAACATGCAACTCAGTTGTCAAACATAGTATATATTGTGTAAAACAACCTAAAAACATAGTATATATTGTGTAAAACAACCTAAAAACATACAACCTTTTGCTCAGTTGTCAAACATAGTATGTATTGTGTAAAACAACCTAAAAACATGCAACCTTTTACTCAGTTGTCAAACATAGTATATATTGTGTAAAACAACCTAAAAACATGCAACCTTTTGTTCAGTTGTTAAACATAGTATATATTGTGTAAAACAACCTAAAAACATGCAACCTTTTACTCAGTTGTCAAACATAGTATATATTATGTAAAACAACCTAAAAACATGCAACCTTTTGTTCAGTTGTCAAACATAGTATATATTGTGTAAAACAGCCTAAAAACATACAACCTTTTACTCAGTTGTCAAACATAGTATATATTGTGTAAAACAACCTAAAAACATAGTATATATTGTGTAAAACAACCTAAAAACATGCAACCTTTTGCTCAGTTGTCAAACATAATATATATTGTGTAAAACAACCTAAAAACATGCAACCTTTTGTTCAGTTGTTAAACATAGTATATATTGTGTAAAACAACCTAAAAACATGCAACCTTTTACTCAGTTGTCAAACATAATATATATTGTGTAAAACAACCTAAAAACATGCAACCTTTTGTTCAGGTGTCAAACATAGTATATATTGTGTAAAACAACCTAAAAACATGCAACCTTTTGTTCAGTTGTCAAACATAGTATATATTGTGTAAAACAACCTAAAAAACATGCAACCTTTTGTTCAGTTGTCAAACATAGTATATATTGTGTAAAACAACCTAAAAACATACAACCTTTTACTCAGTTGTCAAACATAGTATATATTGTGTAAAACAACCTAAAAAACATGCAACCTTTTGTTCAGTTGTCAAACATAGTATATATTGTGTAAAACAACCTAAAAACATGCAACCTTTTACTCAGTTGTCAAACATAGTATATATTGTGTAAAACAACCTAAAAACATGTAACCTTTTGCTCAGTTGTCAAACATAGTATATATTGTGTAAAACAACATAAAAAACATGCAACTCAGTTGTCAAACATAGTATATATTGTGTAAAACAACCTAAAAACATAGTATATATTGTGTAAAACAACCTAAAAACATGCAACCTTTTACTCAGTTGTCAAACATAATATATATTGTGTAAAACAACCTAAAAACATACAACCTTTTACTCAGTTGTCAAACATAGTATATATTGTGTAAAACAACCTAAAAAACATGCAACCTTATGTTCAGTTGTCAAACATAGTATATATTGTGTAAAACAACCTAAAAAACATGCAACCTTTTGTTCAGTTGTCAAACATAGTATATATTGTGTAAAACAACCTAAAAACATGCAACCTTTTGCTCAGTTGTCAAACATAGTATATATTGTGTAAAACAACCTAAAAAACATGCAACTCAGTTGTCAAACATAGTATATATTGTGTAAAACAACCTAAAAACATAGTATATATTGTGTAAAACAACCTAAAAACATGCAACCTTTTGCTCAGTTGTCAAACATAATATATATTGTGTAAAACAACCTAAAAACATGCAACCTTTTGTTCAGTTGTTAAACATAGTATATATTGTGTAAAACAACCTAAAAACATGCAACCTTTTACTCAGTTGTCAAACATAATATATATTGTGTAAAACAACCTAAAAACATGCAACCTTTTGTTCAGGTGTCAAACATAGTATATATTGTGTAAAACAACCTAAAAACATGCAACCTTTTGTTCAGTTGTCAAACATAGTATATATTGTGTAAAACAACCTAAAAACATAGTATATATTGTGTAAAACAACCTAAAAACATAGTATATATTGTGTAAAACAACCTAAAAACATGCAACCTTTTGCTCAGTTGTCAAACATAATATATATTGTGTAAAACAACCTAAAAACATAGTATATATTGTGTAAAACAACCTAAAAACATGCAACCTTTTGCTCAGTTGTCAAACATAATATATATTGTGTAAAACAACCTAAAAACATGCAACCTTTTGTTCAGTTGTTAAACATAGTATATATTGTGTAAAACAACCTAAAAACATGCAACCTTTTACTCAGTTGTCAAACATAATATATATTGTGTAAAACAACCTAAAAACATGCAACCTTTTGTTCAGGTGTCAAACATAGTATATATTGTGTAAAACAACCTAAAAACATGCAACCTTTTGTTCAGTTGTCAAACATAGTATATATTGTGTAAAACAACCTAAAAACATAGTATATATTGTGTAAAACAACCTAAAAACATGCAACCTTTTGCTCAGTTGTCAAACATAATATATATTGTGTAAAACAACCTAAAAACATAGTATATATTGTGTAAAACAACCTAAAAACATGCAACCTTTTACTCAGTTGTCAAACATAGTATATATTGTGTAAAACAACCTAAAAACATAGTATATATTGTGTAAAACAACCTAAAAACATGCAACCTTTTACTCAGTTGTCAAACATAGTATATATTGTGTAAAACAACCTAAAAACATGCAACCTTTTGCTCAGTTGTCAAACATAGTATATATTGTGTAAAACAACCTAAAAAACATGCAACTCAGTTGTCAAACATAGTATATATTGTGTAAAACAACCTAAAAACATAGTATATATTGTGTAAAACAACCTAAAAACATGCAACCTTTTACTCAGTTGTCAAACATAGTATATATTGTGTAAAACAACCTAAATACATGCAACCTTTTGTTCAGTTGTCAAACATAGTATATATTGTGTAAAACAACCTAAAAACATGCAACCTTTTGTTCAGTTGTCAAACATAGTATATATTGTGTAAAACAACCTAAAAACATGCAACCTTTTACTCAGTTGTCAAACATAGTATATATTGTGTAAAACAACCTAAAAACATAGTATATATTGTGTAAAACAACCTAAAAACATACAACCTTTTGCTCAGTTGTCAAACATAGTATATATTGTGTAAAACAACCTAAAAACATGCAACCTTTTACTCAGTTGTCAAACATAGTATATATTGGTAAAACAACCTAAAAACATGCAACCTTTTGTTCAGTTGTTAAACATAGTATATATTGTGTAAAACAACCTAAAAACATGCAACCTTTTACTCAGTTTGTCAAACATAGTATATATTATGTAAAACAACCTAAAAACATGCAACCTTTTGTTCAGTTGTCAAACATAGTATATAATTGTGTAAAACAACCTAAAAACATACAACCTTTTACTCAGTTGTCAAACATAGTATATATTGTGTAAAACAACCTAAAAACATGCAACCTTTTGTTCAGGTGTCAAACATAGTATATATGTGTAAACAACCTAAAAACATAGTATATATTGTGTAAAACAACCTAAAAACATGCAACCTTTTGCTCAGTTGTCAAACATAGTATATATTGTGTAAAACAACCTAAAAACATGCAACCTTTTGCTCAGTTGTCAAACATAATATATATTGTGTAAAACAACCTAAAAACATGCAACCTTTTGTTCAGTTGTCAAACATAGTATATATTGTGTAAAACAACCTAAAAACATACAACCTTTTACTCAGTTGTCAAACATAGTATATATTGTGTAAAACAACCTAAAAACATGCAACCTTTTGTTCAGGTGTCAAACATAGTATATATTGTGTAAAACAACCTAAAAACATAGTATATATTGTGTAAAACAACCTAAAAACATGCAACCTTTTGCTCAGTTGTCAAACATAGTATATATTGTGTAAAACAACCTAAAAACATGCAACCTTTTGTTCAGTTGTCAAACATAGTATATATTGTGTAAAACAACCTAAAAACATGCAACCTTTTACTCAGTTGTCAAACATAGTATATATTGTGTAAAACAACCTAAAAACATAGTATATATTGTGTAAAACAACCTAAAAACATACAACCTTTTGCTCAGTTGTCAAACATAGTATATATTGTGTAAAACAACCTAAAAACATGCAACCTTTTACTCAGTTGTCAAACATAGTATATATTGTGTAAAACAACCTAAAAACATGCAACCTTTTGTTCAGTTGTTAAACATAGTATATATTGTGTAAAACAACCTAAAAACATGCAACCTTTTGTTCAGTTGTCAAACATAGTATATATTGTGTAAAACAACCTAAAAACATACAACCTTTTACTCAGTTGTCAAACATAGTATATATTGTGTAAAACAACCTAAAAACATGCAACCTTTTGTTCAGGTGTCAAACATAGTATATATTGTGTAAAACAACCTAAAAACATAGTATATATTGTGTAAAACAACCTAAAAACATGCAACCTTTTGCTCAGTTGTCAAACATAGTATATATTGTGTAAAACAACCTAAAAACATGCAACCTTTTGCTCAGTTGTCAAACATAATATATATTGTGTAAAACAACCTAAAAACATGCAACCTTTTGTTCAGTTGTCAAACATAGTATATATTGTGTAAAACAACCTAAAAACATACAACCTTTTACTCAGTTGTCAAACATAGTATATATTGTGTAAAACAACCTAAAAACATGCAACCTTTTGTTCAGGTGTCAAACATAGTATATATTGTGTAAAACAACCTAAAAACATAGTATATATTGTGTAAAACAACCTAAAAACATGCAACCTTTTGCTCAGTTGTCAAACATAGTATATATTGTGTAAAACAACCTAAAAACATGCAACCTTTTGTTCAGTTGTCAAACATAGTATATATTGTGTAAAACAACCTAAAAACATGCAACCTTTTACTCAGTTGTCAAACATAGTATATATTGTGTAAAACAACCTAAAAACATAGTATATATTGTGTAAAACAACCTAAAAACATACAACCTTTTGCTCAGTTGTCAAACATAGTATATATTGTGTAAAACAACCTAAAAACATGCAACCTTTTACTCAGTTGTCAAACATAGTATATATTGTGTAAAACAACCTAAAAACATGCAACCTTTTGTTCAGTTGTTAAACATAGTATATATTGTGTAAAACAACCTAAAAACATGCAACCTTTTGTTCAGTTGTCAAACATAGTATATATTGTGTAAAACAACCTAAAAACATGCAACCTTTTACTCAGTTGTCAAACATAGTATATATTGTGTAAAACAACCTAAAAACATGCAACCTTTTACTCAGTTGTCAAACATAGTATATATTGTGTAAAACAACCTAAAAACATGCAACCTTTTGTTCAGTTGTTAAACATAGTATATATTGTGTAAAACAACCTAAAAACATGCAACCTTTTGTTCAGTTGTCAAACATAGTATATATTGTGTAAAACAACCTAAAAACATACAACCTTTTACTCAGTTGTCAAACATAGTATATATTGTGTAAAACAACCTAAAAACATGCAACCTTTTACTCAGTTGTCAAACATAGTATATATTGTGTAAAACAACCTAAAAACATAGTATATATTGTGTAAAACAACCTAAAAACATGCAACCTTTTGCTCAGTTGTCAAACATAGTATATATTGTGTAAAACAACCTAAAAACATGCAACCTTTTGCTCAGTTGTCAAACATAGTATATATTGTGTAAAACAACCTAAAAACATGCAACCTTTTACTCAGTTGTCAAACATAATATATATTGTGTAAAACAACCTAAAAACATAGTATATATTGTGTAAAACAACCTAAAAACATAGTATATATTGTGTAAAACAACCTAAAAACATGCAACCTTTTGTTCAGTTGTCAAACATAATATATATTGTGTAAAACAACCTAAAAACATAGTATATATTGTGTAAAACAACCTAAAAACATGCAACCTTTTGTTCAGTTGTCAAACATAATATATATTGTGTAAAACAACCTAAAAACATAGTATATATTGTGTAAAACAACCTAAAAACATACAACCTTTTACTCAGTTGTCAAACATAGTATATATTATGTAAAACAACCTAAAAACATGCAACCTTTTGTTCAGTTGTCAAACATAGTATATATTGTGTAAAACAACCTAAAAACATGCAACCTTTTGTTCAGTTGTCAAACATAGTATATATTATGTAAAACAACCTAAAAACATGCAACCTTTTACTCAGTTGTCAAACATAGTATATATTATGTAAAACAACCTAAAAACATGCAACATTTTACTCAGTTGTCAAACATAATATATATTGTGTAAAACAACCTAAAAACATGCAACCTTTTGTTCAGTTGTTAAACATAGTATATATTGTGTAAAACAACCTAAAAACATGCAACCTTTTGCTCAGTTGTCAAACATAGTATATATTGTGTAAAACAACCTAAAAACATGCAACCTTTTGTTCAGTTGTCAAACATAGTATATATTGTGTAAAACAACCTAAAAACATGCAACCTTTTGTTCAGTTGTCAAACATAGTATATATTATGTAAAACAACCTAAAAACATGCAACCTTTTGTTCAGTTGTCAAACATAGTATATATTGTGTAAAACAACCTAAAAACATGCAACCTTTTGTTCAGTTGTCAAACATAGTATATATTATGTAAAACAACCTAAAACATGCAACCTTTTACTCAGTTGTCAAACATAGTATATATTATGTAAAACAACCTAAAAACATGCAACCTTTTACTCAGTTGTCAAACATAATATATATTGTGTAAAACAACCTAAAAACATGCAACCTTTTGCTCAGTTGTCAAACATAGTATATATTGTGTAAAACAACCTAAAAAACATGCAACCTTTTGTTCAGTTGTCAAACATAGTATATATTGTGTAAAACAACCTAAAAACATGCAACCTTTTGTTCAGTTGTTAAACATAGTATATATTGTGTAAAACAACCTAAAAACATGCAACCTTTTACTCAGTTGTCAAACATAGTATATATTGTGTAAAACAACCTAAAAACATGCAACATTTTACTCAGTTGTCAAACATAGTATATATTGTGTAAAACAACCTAAAAACATAGTATATATTGTGTAAAACAACCTAAAAACATGCAACCTTTTACTCAGTTGTCAAACATAGTATATATTGTGTAAAACAACCTAAAAAACATGCAACCTTTTGTTCAGTTGTCAAACATAGTATATATTGTGTAAAACAACCTAAAAACATGCAACCTTTTACTCAGTTGTCAAACATAGTATATATTGTGTAAAACAACCTAAAAAACATGCAACCTTTTGTTCAGTTGTCAAACATAGTATATATTGTGTAAAACAACCTAAAAACATACAACCTTTTACTCAGTTGTCAAACATAGTATATATTGTGTAAAACAACCTAAAAAACATGCAACCTTTTGTTCAGTTGTCAAACATAGTATATATTGTGTAAAACAACCTAAAAACATGCAACCTTTTGTTCAGTTGTCAAACATAGTATATATTGTGTAAAACAACCTAAAAACATGCAACCTTTTACTCAGTTGTCAAACATAGTATATATTGTGTAAAACAACCTAAAAAACATGCAACCTTTTACTCAGTTGTCAAACATAGTATATATTGTGTAAAACAACCTAAAAACATAGTATATATTGTGTAAAACAACCTAAAAACATGCAACCTTTTGCTCAGTTGTCAAACATAGTATATATTGTGTAAAACAACCTAAAAAACATGCAACCTTTTGTTCAGTTGTCAAACATAGTATATATTGTGTAAAACAACCTAAAAACATACAACCTTTTACTCAGTTGTCAAACATAGTATATATTGTGTAAAACAACCTAAAAAACATGCAACCTTTTGTTCAGTTGTCAAACATAGTATATATTATGTAAAACAACCTAAAAAACATGCAACCTTTTACTCAGTTGTCAAACATAGTATATATTGTGTAAAACAACCTAAAAACATAGTATATATTGTGTAAAACAACCTAAAAACATACAACCTTTTACTCAGTTGTCAAACATAATATATATTGTGTAAAACAACCTAAAAAACATGCAACCTTTTGTTCAGTTGTCAAACATAGTATATATTGTGTAAAACAACCTAAAAACATACAACCTTTTACTCAGTTGTCAAACATAGTATATATTGTGTAAAACAACCTAAAAAACATGCAACCTTTTACTCAGTTGTCAAACATAGTATATATTGTGTAAAACAACCTAAAAACATAGTATATATTGTGTAAAACAACCTAAAAACATGCAACCTTTTGCTCAGTTGTCAAACATAATATATATTGTGTAAAACAACCTAAAAACATGCAACCTTTTGTTCAGTTGTTAAACATAGTATATATTGTGTAATACAACCTAAAAACATGCAACCTTTTACTCAGTTGTCAAACATAATATATATTATGTAAAACAACCTAAAAACATGCAACCTTTTGTTCAGGTGTCAAACATAGTATATATTGTGTAAAACAACCTAAAAACATGCAACCTTTTGTTCAGTTGTCAAACATAGTATATATTGTGTAAAACAACCTAAAAAACATGCAACCTTTTGTTCAGTTGTCAAACATAGTATATATTGTGTAAAACAACCTAAAAACATACAACCTTTTACTCAGTTGTCAAACATAGTATATATTGTGTAAAACAACCTAAAAAACATGCAACCTTTTGTTCAGTTGTCAAACATAGTATATATTGTGTAAAACAACCTAAAAACATGCAACCTTTTACTCAGTTGTCAAACATAGTATATATTGTGTAAAACAACCTAAAAACATGCAACCTTTTGCTCAGTTGTCAAACATAGTATATATTGTGTAAAACAACCTAAAAAACATGCAACTCAGTTGTCAAACATAGTATATATTGTGTAAAACAACCTAAAAACATAGTATATATTGTGTAAAACAACCTAAAAACATGCAACCTTTTACTCAGTTGTCAAACATAATATATATTGTGTAAAACAACCTAAAAACATACAACCTTTTACTCAGTTGTCAAACATAGTATATATTGTGTAAAACAACCTAAAAAACATGCAACCTTTTGTTCAGTTGTCAAACATAGTATATATTGTGTAAAACAACCTAAAAAACATGCAACCTTTTGTTCAGTTGTCAAACATAGTATATATTGTGTAAAACAACCTAAAAACATGCAACCTTTTGCTCAGTTGTCAAACATAGTATATATTGTGTAAAACAACCTAAAAAACATGCAACTCAGTTGTCAAACATAGTATATATTGTGTAAAACAACCTAAAAACATAGTATATATTGTGTAAAACAACCTAAAAACATGCAACCTTTTGCTCAGTTGTCAAACATAATATATATTGTGTAAAACAACCTAAAAACATGCAACCTTTTGTTCAGTTGTTAAACATAGTATATATTGTGTAAAACAACCTAAAAACATGCAACCTTTTACTCAGTTGTCAAACATAATATATATTGTGTAAAACAACCTAAAAACATGCAACCTTTTGTTCAGGTGTCAAACATAGTATATATTGTGTAAAACAACCTAAAAACATGCAACCTTTTGTTCAGTTGTCAAACATAGTATATATTGTGTAAAACAACCTAAAAACATAGTATATATTGTGTAAAACAACCTAAAAACATGCAACCTTTTGCTCAGTTGTCAAACATAATATATATTGTGTAAAACAACCTAAAAACATAGTATATATTGTGTAAAACAACCTAAAAACATGCAACCTTTTACTCAGTTGTCAAACATAGTATATATTGTGTAAAACAACCTAAAAACATAGTATATATTGTGTAAAACAACCTAAAAACATGCAACCTTTTACTCAGTTGTCAAACATAGTATATATTGTGTAAAACAACCTAAAAACATGCAACCTTTTGCTCAGTTGTCAAACATAGTATATATTGTGTAAAACAACCTAAAAACATAGTATATATTGTGTAAAACAACCTAAAAACATGCAACCTTTTACTCAGTTGTCAAACATAGTATATATTGTGTAAAACAATCTAAATACATGCAACCTTTTGTTCAGTTGTCAAACATAGTATATATTGTGTAAAACAACCTAAAAACATGCAACCTTTTGTTCAGTTGTCAAACATAGTATATATTGTGTAAAACAACCTAAAAACATGCAACCTTTTACTCAGTTGTCAAACATAGTATATATTGTGTAAAACAACCTAAAAACATAGTATATATTGTGTAAAACAACCTAAAAACATACAACCTTTTGCTCAGTTGTCAAACATAGTATATATTGTGTAAAACAACCTAAAAACATGCAACCTTTTACTCAGTTGTCAAACATAGTATATATTTTGTAAAACAACCTAAAAACATGCAACCTTTTGTTCAGTTGTTAAACAATGTATATATTGTGTAAAACAACCTAAAAACATGCAACCTTTTACTCAGTTGTCAAACATAGTATATATTATGTAAAACAACCTAAAAACATGCAACCTTTTGTTCAGTTGTCAAACATAGTATATATTGTGTAAAACAACCTAAAAACATACAACCTTTTACTCAGTTGTCAAACATAGTATATATTGTGTAAAACAACCTAAAAACATGCAACCTTTTGTTCAGGTGTCAAACATAGTATATATTGTGTAAAACAACCTAAAAACATAGTATATATTGTGTAAAACAACCTAAAAACATGCAACCTTTTGCTCAGTTGTCAAACATAGTATATATTGTGTAAAACAACCTAAAAACATGCAACCTTTTGCTCAGTTGTCAAACATAATATATATTGTGTAAAACAACCTAAAAACATGCAACCTTTTACTCAGTTGTCAAACATAATATATATTGTGTAAAACAACCTAAAAACATACAACCTTTTACTCAGTTGTCAAACATAGTATATATTGTGTAAAACAACCTAAAAAACATGCAACCTTTTGTTCAGTTGTCAAACATAGTATATATTGTGTAAAACAACCTAAAAAACATGCAACCTTTTGTTCAGTTGTCAAACATAGTATATATTGTGTAAAACAACCTAAAAACATGCAACCTTTTGCTCAGTTGTCAAACATAGTATATATTGTGTAAAACAACCTAAAAAACATGCAACTCAGTTGTCAAACATAGTATATATTGTGTAAAACAACCTAAAAACATAGTATATATTGTGTAAAACAACCTAAAAACATGCAACCTTTTGCTCAGTTGTCAAACATAATATATATTGTGTAAAACAACCTAAAAACATGCAACCTTTTGTTCAGTTGTTAAACATAGTATATATTGTGTAAAACAACCTAAAAACATGCAACCTTTTACTCAGTTGTCAAACATAATATATATTGTGTAAAACAACCTAAAAACATGCAACCTTTTGTTCAGGTGTCAAACATAGTATATATTGTGTAAAACAACCTAAAAACATGCAACCTTTTGTTCAGTTGTCAAACATAGTATATATTGTGTAAAACAACCTAAAAACATAGTATATATTGTGTAAAACAACCTAAAAACATGCAACCTTTTGCTCAGTTGTCAAACATAATATATATTGTGTAAAACAACCTAAAAACATAGTATATATTGTGTAAAACAACCTAAAAACATGCAACCTTTTACTCAGTTGTCAAACATAGTATATATTGTGTAAAACAACCTAAAAACATAGTATATATTGTGTAAAACAACCTAAAAACATGCAACCTTTTACTCAGTTGTCAAACATAGTATATATTGTGTAAAACAACCTAAAAACATGCAACCTTTTGCTCAGTTGTCAAACATAGTATATATTGTGTAAAGCAACCTAAAAAACATGCAACTCAGTTGTCAAACATAGTATATATTGTGTAAAACAACCTAAAAACATAGTATATATTGTGTAAAACAACCTAAAAACATGCAACCTTTTACTCAGTTGTCAAACATAGTATATATTTTGTAAAACAACCTAAAAACATGCAACCTTTTGTTCAGTTGTTAAACAATGTATATATTGTGTAAAACAACCTAAAAACATGCAACCTTTTACTCAGTTGTCAAACATAGTATATATTATGTAAAACAACCTAAAAACATGCAACCTTTTGTTCAGTTGTCAAACATAGTATATATTGTGTAAAACAACCTAAAAACATACAACCTTTTACTCAGTTGTCAAACATAGTATATATTGTGTAAAACAACCTAAAAACATGCAACCTTTTGTTCAGGTGTCAAACATAGTATATATTGTGTAAAACAACCTAAAAACATAGTATATATTGTGTAAAACAACCTAAAAACATGCAACCTTTTGCTCAGTTGTCAAACATAGTATATATTGTGTAAAACAACCTAAAAACATGCAACCTTTTGCTCAGTTGTCAAACATAATATATATTGTGTAAAACAACCTAAAAACATGCAACCTTACTCAGTTGTCAAACATAATATATATTGTGTAAAACAACCTAAAAACATACAACCTTTTACTCAGTTGTCAAACATAGTATATATTGTGTAAAACAACCTAAAAAACATGCAACCTTTTGTTCAGTTGTCAAACATAGTATATATTGTGTAAAACAACCTAAAAAACATGCAACCTTTTGTTCAGTTGTCAAACATAGTATATATTGTGTAAAACAACCTAAAAACATGCAACCTTTTGCTCAGTTGTCAAACATAGTATATATTGTGTAAAACAACCTAAAAAACATGCAACCTTTTGTTCAGTTGTCAAACATAGTATATATTGTGTAAAACAACCTAAAAACATACAACCTTTTGTTCAGTTGTCAAACATAGTATATATTGTGTAAAACAACCTAAAAACATACAACCTTTTACTCAGTTGTCAAACATAGTATATATTGTGTAAAACAACCTAAAAAACATGCAACCTTTTGTTCAGTTGTCAAACATAGTATATATTGTGTAAAACAACCTAAAAAACATGCAACTCAGTTGTCAAACATAGTATATATTGTGTAAAACAACCTAAAAACATAGTATATATTGTGTAAAACAACCTAAAAACATGCAACCTTTTGCTCAGTTGTCAAACATAATATATATTGTGTAAAACAACCTAAAAACATGCAACCTTTTGTTCAGTTGTTAAACATAGTATATATTGTGTAAAACAACCTAAAAACATGCAACCTTTTACTCAGTTGTCAAACATAATATATATTGTGTAAAACAACCTAAAAACATGCAACCTTTTGTTCAGGTGTCAAACATAGTATATATTGTGTAAAACAACCTAAAAACATGCAACCTTTTGTTCAGTTGTCAAACATAGTATATATTGTGTAAAACAACCTAAAAACATAGTATATATTGTGTAAAATAACCTAAAAACATGCAACCTTTTGCTCAGTTGTCAAACATAATATATATTGTGTAAAACAACCTAAAAACATAGTATATATTGTGTAAAACAACCTAAAAACATGCAACCTTTTACTCAGTTGTCAAACATAGTATATATTGTGTAAAACAACCTAAAAACATAGTATATATTGTGTAAAACAACCTAAAAACATGCAACCTTTTACTCAGTTGTCAAACATAGTATATATTGTGTAAAACAACCTAAAAACATGCAACCTTTTGCTCAGTTGTCAAACATAGTATATATTGTGTAAAACAACCTAAAAAACATGCAACTCAGTTGTCAAACATAGTATATATTGTGTAAAACAACCTAAAAACATAGTATATATTGTGTAAAACAACCTAAAAACATGCAACCTTTTACTCAGTTGTCAAACATAGTATATATTGTGTAAAACAACCTAAATACATGCAACCTTTTGTTCAGTTTTCAAACATAGTATATATTGTGTAAAACAACCTAAAAACATGCAACCTTTTGTTCAGTTGTCAAACATAGTATATATTGTGTAAAACAACCTAAACACATGCAACCTTTTACTCAGTTGTCAAACATAGTATATATTGTGTAAAACAACCTAAAAACATAGTATATATTGTGTAAAACAACCTAAAAACATACAACCTTTTGCTCAGTTGTCAAACATAGTATATATTGTGTAAAACAACCTAAAAACATGCAACCTTTTACTCAGTTGTCAAACATAGTATATATTGTGTAAAACAACCTAAAAACATGCAACCTTTTGTTCAGTTGTTAAACATAGTATATATTGTGTAAAACAACCTAAAAACATGCAACCTTTTACTCAGTTGTCAAACATAGTATATATTATGTAAAACAACCTAAAAACATGCAACCTTTTGTTCAGTTGTCAAACATAGTATATATTGTGTAAAACAACCTAAAAACATACAACCTTTTACTCAGTTGTCAAACATAGTATATATTGTGTAAAACAACCTAAAACATGCAACCTTTTGTTCAGGTGTCAAACATAGTATATATTGTGTAAAACAACCTAAAAACATAGTATATATTGTGTAAAACAACCTAAAAACATGCAACCTTTTGCTCAGTTGTCAAACATAGTATATATTGTGTAAAACAACCTAAAAACATGCAACCTTTTGCTCAGTTGTCAAACATAATATATATTGTGTAAAACAACCTAAAAACATGCAACCTTTTGTTCAGTTGTCAAACATAGTATATATTGTGTAAAACAACCTAAAAACATACAACCTTTTACTCAGTTGTCAAACATAGTATATATTGTGTAAAACAACCTAAAAACATGCAACCTTTTGTTCAGGTGTCAAACATAGTATATATTGTGTAAAACAACCTAAAAACATAGTATATATTGTGTAAAACAACCTAAAAACATGCAACCTTTTGCTCAGTTGTCAAACATAGTATATATTGTGTAAAACAACCTAAAAACATGCAACCTTTTGTTCAGTTGTCAAACATAGTATATATTGTGTAAAACAACCTAAAAACATGCAACCTTTTACTCAGTTGTCAAACATAGTATATATTGTGTAAAACAACCTAAAAACATAGTATATATTGTGTAAAACAACCTAAAAACATGCAACCTTTTGTTCAGTTGTCAAACATAGTATATATTGTGTAAAACAACCTAAAAACATGCAACCTTTTACTCAGTTGTCAAACATAGTATATATTGTGTAAAACAACCTAAAAACATGCAACCTTTTACTCAGTTGTCAAACATAGTATATATTGTGTAAAACAACCTAAAAACATGCAACCTTTTGTTCAGTTGTTAAACATAGTATATATTGTGTAAAACAACCTAAAAACATGCAACCTTTTGTTCAGTTGTCAAACATAGTATATATTGTGTAAAACAACCTAAAAACATACAACCTTTTACTCAGTTGTCAAACATAGTATATATTGTGTAAAACAACCTAAAAACATGCAACCTTTTGTTCAGGTGTCAAACATAGTATATATTGTGTAAAACAACCTAAAAACATGCAACCTTTTGCTCAGTTGTCAAACATAGTATATATTGTGTAAAACAACCTAAAAACATGCAACCTTTTGCTCAGTTGTCAAACATAGTATATATTGTGTAAAACAACCTAAAAACATGCAACCTTTTACTCAGTTGTCAAACATAATATATATTGTGTAAAACAACCTAAAAACATAGTATATATTGTGTAAAACAACCTAAAAACATAGTATATATTGTGTAAAACAACCTAAAAACATGCAACCTTTTGTTCAGTTGTCAAACATAATATATATTGTGTAAAACAACCTAAAAACATAGTATATATTGTGTAAAACAACCTAAAAACATGCAACCTTTTATTCAGTTGTCAAACATAGTATATATTATGTAAAACAACCTAAAAACATGCAACCTTTTGTTCAGTTGTCAAACATAGTATATATTGTGTAAAACAACCTAAAAACATGCAACCTTTTGTTCAGTTGTCAAACATAGTATATATTATGTAAAACAACCTAAAAACATGCAACCTTTTACTCAGTTGTCAAACATAGTATATATTATGTAAAACAACCTAAAAACATGCAACATTTTACTCAGTTGTCAAACATAATATATATTGTGTAAAACAACCTAAAAACATGCAACCTTTTGTTCAGTTGTTAAACATAGTATATATTGTGTAAAACAACCTAAAAACATGCAACCTTTTGCTCAGTTGTCAAACATAGTATATATTGTGTAAAACAACCTAAAAACATGCAACCTTTTGTTCAGTTGTCAAACATAGTATATATTGTGTAAAACAACCTAAAAACATGCAACCTTTTGTTCAGTTGTCAAACATAGTATATATTATGTAAAACAACCTAAAAACATGCAACCTTTTGTTCAGTTGTCAAACATAGTATATATTGTGTAAAACAACCTAAAAACATGCAACCTTTTGTTCAGTTGTCAAACATAGTATATATTATGTAAAACAACCTAAAAACATGCAACCTTTTACTCAGTTGTCAAACATAGTATATATTATGTAAAACAACCTAAAAACATGCAACCTTTTACTCAGTTGTCAAACATAATATATATTGTGTAAAACAACCTAAAAACATGCAACCTTTTGCTCAGTTGTCAAACATAGTATATATTGTGTAAAACAACCTAAAAAACATGCAACCTTTTGTTCAGTTGTCAAACATAGTATATATTGTGTAAAACAACCTAAAAACATGCAACCTTTTGTTCAGTTGTTAAACATAGTATATATTGTGTAAAACAACCTAAAAACATGCAACCTTTTACTCAGTTGTCAAACATAGTATATATTGTGTAAAACAACCTAAAAACATGCAACATTTTACTCAGTTGTCAAACATAGTATATATTGTGTAAAACAACCTAAAAACATAGTATATATTACCTAAAAACATGCAACCTTTTACTCAGTTGTCAAACATAGTATATATTGTGTAAAACAACCTAAAAACATGCAACCTTTTACTCAGTTGTCAAACATAGTATATATTGTGTAAAACAACCTAAAAAACATGCAACCTTTTGTTCAGTTGTCAAACATAGTATATATTGTGTAAAACAACCTAAAAACATACAACCTTTTACTCAGTTGTCAAACATAGTATATATTGTGTAAAACAACCTAAAAAACATGCAACCTTTTGTTCAGTTGTCAAACATAGTATATATTGTGTAAAACAACCTAAAAACATGCAACCTTTTGTTCAGTTGTCAAACATAGTATATATTGTGTAAAACAACCTAAAAACATGCAACCTTTTACTCAGTTGTCAAACATAGTATATATTGTGTAAAACAACCTAAAAAACATGCAACCTTTTACTCAGTTGTCAAACATAGTATATATTGTGTAAAACAACCTAAAAACATAGTATATATTGTGTAAAACAACCTAAAAACATGCAACCTTTTGCTCAGTTGTCAAACATAGTATATATTGTGTAAAACAACCTAAAAAACATGCAACCTTTTGTTCAGTTGTCAAACATAGTATATATTGTGTAAAACAACCTAAAAACATACAACCTTTTACTCAGTTGTCAAACATAGTATATATTGTGTAAAACAACCTAAAAAACATGCAACCTTTTGTTCAGTTGTCAAACATAGTATATATTATGTAAAACAACCTAAAAAACATGCAACCTTTTACTCAGTTGTCAAACATAGTATATATTGTGTAAAACAACCTAAAAACATAGTATATATTGTGTAAAACAACCTAAAAACATACAACCTTTTACTCAGTTGTCAAACATAATATATATTGTGTAAAACAACCTAAAAAACATGCAACCTTTTGTTCAGTTGTCAAACATAGTATATATTGTGTAAAACAACCTAAAAACATACAACCTTTTACTCAGTTGTCAAACATAGTATATATTGTGTAAAACAACCTAAAAAACATGCAACCTTTTACTCAGTTGTCAAACATAGTATATATTGTGTAAAACAACCTAAAAACATAGTATATATTGTGTAAAACAACCTAAAAACATGCAACCTTTTGCTCAGTTGTCAAACATAATATATATTGTGTAAAACAACCTAAAAACATGCAACCTTTTGTTCAGTTGTTAAACATAGTATATATTGTGTAATACAACCTAAAAACATGCAACCTTTTACTCAGTTGTCAAACATAATATATATTGTGTAAAACAACCTAAAAAACATGCAACTCAGTTGTCAAACATAGTATATATTGTGTAAAACAACCTAAAAACATAGTATATATTGTGTAAAACAACCTAAAAACATGCAACCTTTTACTCAGTTGTCAAACATAATATATATTGTGTAAAACAACCTAAAAACATACAACCTTTTACTCAGTTGTCAAACATAGTATATATTGTGTAAAACAACCTAAAAAACATCCAACCTTTTGTTCAGTTGTCAAACATAGTATATATTGTGTAAAACAACCTAAAAAACATGCAACCTTTTGTTCAGTTGTCAAACATAGTATATATTGTGTAAAACAACCTAAAAACATGCAACCTTTTGCTCAGTTGTCAAACATAGTATATATTGTGTAAAACAACCTAAAAAACATGCAACTCAGTTGTCAAACATAGTATATATTGTGTAAAACAACCTAAAAACATAGTATATATTGTGTAAAACAACCTAAAAACATGCAACCTTTTGCTCAGTTGTCAAACATAATATATATTGTGTAAAACAACCTAAAAACATGCAACCTTTTGTTCAGTTGTTAAACATAGTATATATTGTGTAAAACAACCTAAAAACATGCAACCTTTTACTCAGTTGTCAAACATAATATATATTGTGTAAAACAACCTAAAAACATGCAACCTTTTGTTCAGGTGTCAAACATAGTATATATTGTGTAAAACAACCTAAAAACATGCAACCTTTTGTTCAGTTGTCAAACATAGTATATATTGTGTAAAACAACCTAAAAACATAGTATATATTGTGTAAAACAACCTAAAAACATGCAACCTTTTGCTCAGTTGTCAAACATAATATATATTGTGTAAAACAACCTAAAAACATAGTATATATTGTGTAAAACAACCTAAAAACATGCAACCTTTTACTCAGTTGTCAAACATAGTATATATTGTGTAAAACAACCTAAAAACATAGTATATATTGTGTAAAACAACCTAAAAACATGCAACCTTTTACTCAGTTGTCAAACATAGTATATATTGTGTAAAACAACCTAAAAACATGCAACCTTTTGCTCAGTTGTCAAACATAGTATATATTGTGTAAAACAACCTAAAAACATAGTATATATTGTGTAAAACAACCTAAAAACATGCAACCTTTTACTCAGTTGTCAAACATAGTATATATTGTGTAAAACAACCTAAATACATGCAACCTTTTGTTCAGTTGTCAAACATAGTATATATTGTGTAAAACAACCTAAAAACATGCAACCTTTTGTTCAGTTGTCAAACATAGTATATATTGTGTAAAACAACCTAAAAACATGCAACCTTTTACTCAGTTGTCAAACATAGTATATATTGTGTAAAACAACCTAAAAACATAGTATATATTGTGTAAAACAACCTAAAAACATACAACCTTTTGCTCAGTTGTCAAACATAGTATATATTGTGTAAAACAACCTAAAAACATGCAACCTTTTACTCAGTTGTCAAACATAGTATATATTTTGTAAAACAACCTAAAAACATGCAACCTTTTGTTCAGTTGTTAAACAATGTATATATTGTGTAAAACAACCTAAAAACATGCAACCTTTTACTCAGTTGTCAAACATAGTATATATTATGTAAAACAACCTAAAAACATGCAACCTTTTGTTCAGTTGTCAAACATAGTATATATTGTGTAAAACAACCTAAAAACATACAACCTTTTACTCAGTTGTCAAACATAGTATATATTGTGTAAAACAACCTAAAAACATGCAACCTTTTGTTCAGGTGTCAAACATAGTATATATTGTGTAAAACAACCTAAAAACATAGTATATATTGTGTAAAACAACCTAAAAACATGCAACCTTTTGCTCAGTTGTCAAACATAGTATATATTGTGTAAAACAACCTAAAAACATGCAACCTTTTGCTCAGTTGTCAAACATAATATATATTGTGTAAAACAACCTAAAAACATGCAACCTTTTACTCAGTTGTCAAACATAATATATATTGTGTAAAACAACCTAAAAACATACAACCTTTTACTCAGTTGTCAAACATAGTATATATTGTGTAAAACAACCTAAAAAACATGCAACCTTTTGTTCAGTTGTCAAACATAGTATATATTGTGTAAAACAACCTAAAAAACATGCAACCTTTTGTTCAGTTGTCAAACATAGTATATATTGTGTAAAACAACCTAAAAACATGCAACCTTTTGCTCAGTTGTCAAACATAGTATATATTGTGTAAAACAACCTAAAAAACATGCAACTCAGTTGTCAAACATAGTATATATTGTGTAAAACAACCTAAAAACATAGTATATATTGTGTAAAACAACCTAAAAACATGCAACCTTTTGCTCAGTTGTCAAACATAATATATATTGTGTAAAACAACCTAAAAACATGCAACCTTTTACTCAGTTGTCAAACATAATATATATTGTGTAAAACAACCTAAAAACATGCAACCTTTTGTTCAGGTGTCAAACATAGTATATATTGTGTAAAACAACCTAAAAACATGCAACCTTTTGTTCAGTTGTCAAACATAGTATATATTGTGTAAAACAACCTAAAAACATAGTATATATTGTGTAAAACAACCTAAAAACATGCAACCTTTTGCTCAGTTGTCAAACATAATATATATTGTGTAAAACAACCTAAAAACATAGTATATATTGTGTAAAACAACCTAAAAACATGCAACCTTTTACTCAGTTGTCAAACATAGTATATATTGTGTAAAACAACCTAAAAACATAGTATATATTGTGTAAAACAACCTAAAAACATGCAACCTTTTACTCAGTTGTCAAACATAGTATATATTGTGTAAAACAACCTAAAAACATGCAACCTTTTGCTCAGTTGTCAAACATAGTATATATTGTGTAAAACAACCTAAAAAACATGCAACTCAGTTGTCAAACATAGTATATATTGTGTAAAACAACCTAAAAACATAGTATATATTGTGTAAAACAACCTAAAAACATGCAACCTTTTACTCAGTTGTCAAACATAGTATATATTTTGTAAAACAACCTAAAAACATGCAACCTTTTGTTCAGTTGTTAAACAATGTATATATTGTGTAAAACAACCTAAAAACATGCAACCTTTTACTCAGTTGTCAAACATAGTATATATTATGTAAAACAACCTAAAAACATGCAACCTTTTGTTCAGTTGTCAAACATAGTATATATTGTGTAAAACAACCTAAAAACATACAACCTTTTACTCAGTTGTCAAACATAGTATATATTGTGTAAAACAACCTAAAAACATGCAACCTTTTGTTCAGGTGTCAAACATAGTATATATTGTGTAAAACAACCTAAAAACATAGTATATATTGTGTAAAACAACCTAAAAACATGCAACCTTTTGCTCAGTTGTCAAACATAGTATATATTGTGTAAAACAACCTAAAAACATGCAACCTTTTGCTCAGTTGTCAAACATAATATATATTGTGTAAAACAACCTAAAAACATGCAACCTTTTACTCAGTTGTCAAACATAATATATATTGTGTAAAACAACCTAAAAACATACAACCTTTTACTCAGTTGTCAAACATAGTATATATTGTGTAAAACAACCTAAAAAACATGCAACCTTTTGTTCAGTTGTCAAACATAGTATATATTGTGTAAAACAACCTAAAAAACATGCAACCTTTTGTTCAGTTGTCAAACATAGTATATATTGTGTAAAACAACCTAAAAACATGCAACCTTTTGCTCAGTTGTCAAACATAGTATATATTGTGTAAAACAACCTAAAAAACATGCAACTCAGTTGTCAAACATAGTATATATTGTGTAAAACAACCTAAAAACATAGTATATATTGTGTAAAACAACCTAAAAACATGCAACCTTTTGCTCAGTTGTCAAACATAATATATATTGTGTAAAACAACCTAAAAACATGCAACCTTTTGTTCAGTTGTTAAACATAGTATATATTGTGTAAAACAACCTAAAAACATGCAACCTTTTACTCAGTTGTCAAACATAATATATATTGTGTAAAACAACCTAAAAACATGCAACCTTTTGTTCAGGTGTCAAACATAGTATATATTGTGTAAAACAACCTAAAAACATGCAACCTTTTGTTCAGTTGTCAAACATAGTATATATTGTGTAAAACAACCTAAAAACATAGTATATATTGTGTAAAATAACCTAAAAACATGCAACCTTTTGCTCAGTTGTCAAACATAATATATATTGTGTAAAACAACCTAAAAACATAGTATATATTGTGTAAAACAACCTAAAAACATGCAACCTTTTACTCAGTTGTCAAACATAGTATATATTGTGTAAAACAACCTAAAAACATAGTATATATTGTGTAAAACAACCTAAAAACATGCAACCTTTTACTCAGTTGTCAAACATAGTATATATTGTGTAAAACAACCTAAAAACATGCAACCTTTTGCTCAGTTGTCAAACATAGTATATATTGTGTAAAACAACCTAAAAACATGCAACTCAGTTGTCAAACATAGTATATATTGTGTAAAACAACCTAAAAACATAGTATATATTGTGTAAAACAACCTAAAAACATGCAACCTTTTACTCAGTTGTCAAACATAGTATATATTGTGTAAAACAACCTAAATACATGCAACCTTTTGTTCAGTTGTCAAACATAGTATATATTGTGTAAAACAACCTAAAAACATGCAACCTTTTGTTCAGTTGTCAAACATAGTATATATTGTGTAAAACAACCTAAACACATGCAACCTTTTACTCAGTTGTCAAACATAGTATATATTGTGTAAAACAACCTAAAAACATAGTATATATTGTGTAAAACAACCTAAAAACATACAACCTTTTGCTCAGTTGTCAAACATAGTATATATTGTGTAAAACAACCTAAAAACATGCAACCTTTTACTCAGTTGTCAAACATAGTATATATTGTGTAAAACAACCTAAAAACATGCAACCTTTTGTTCAGTTGTTAAACATAGTATATATTGTGTAAAACAACCTAAAAACATGCAACCTTTTACTCAGTTGTCAAACATAGTATATATTATGTAAAACAACCTAAAAACATGCAACCTTTTGTTCAGTTGTCAAACATAGTATATATTGTGTAAAACAACCTAAAAACATACAACCTTTTACTCAGTTGTCAAACATAGTATATATTGTGTAAAACAACCTAAAAACATGCAACCTTTTGTGCAGGTGTCAAACATAGTATATATTGTGTAAAACAACCTAAAAACATAGTATATATTGTGTAAAACAACCTAAAAACATGCAACCTTTTGCTCAGTTGTCAAACATAGTATATATTGTGTAAAACAACCTAAAAACATGCAACCTTTTGCTCAGTTGTCAAACATAATATATATTGTGTAAAACAACCTAAAAACATGCAACCTTTTGTTCAGTTGTCAAACATAGTATATATTGTGTAAAACAACCTAAAAACATACAACCTTTTACTCAGTTGTCAAACATAGTATATATTGTGTAAAACAACCTAAAAACATGCAACCTTTTGTTCAGGTGTCAAACATAGTATATATTGTGTAAAACAACCTAAAAACATAGTATATATTGTGTAAAACAACCTAAAAACATGCAACCTTTTGCTCAGTTGTCAAACATAGTATATATTGTGTAAAACAACCTAAAAACATGCAACCTTTTGTTCAGTTGTCAAACATAGTATATATTGTGTAAAACAACCTAAAAACATGCAACCTTTTACTCAGTTGTCAAACATAGTATATATTGTGTAAAACAACCTAAAAACATAGTATATATTGTGTAAAACAACCTAAAAACATGCAACCTTTTGTTCAGTTGTCAAACATAGTATATATTGTGTAAAACAACCTAAAAACATGCAACCTTTTACTCAGTTGTCAAACATAGTATATATTGTGTAAAACAACCTAAAAACATGCAACCTTTTACTCAGTTGTCAAACATAGTATATATTGTGTAAAACAACCTAAAAACATGCAACCTTTTGTTCAGTTGTTAAACATAGTATATATTGTGTAAAACAACCTAAAAACATGCAACCTTTTGTTCAGTTGTCAAACATAGTATATATTGTGTAAAACAACCTAAAAACATACAACCTTTTACTCAGTTGTCAAACATAGTATATATTGTGTAAAACAACCTAAAAACATGCAACCTTTTGTTCAGGTGTCAAACATAGTATATATTGTGTAAAACAACCTAAAAACATGCAACCTTTTGCTCAGTTGTCAAACATAGTATATATTGTGTAAAACAACCTAAAAACATGCAACCTTTTGCTCAGTTGTCAAACATAGTATATATTGTGTAAAACAACCTAAAAACATGCAACCTTTTACTCAGTTGTCAAACATAATATATATTGTGTAAAACAACCTAAAAACATAGTATATATTGTGTAAAACAACCTAAAAACATAGTATATATTGTGTAAAACAACCTAAAAACATGCAACCTTTTGTTCAGTTGTCAAACATAATATATATTGTGTAAAACAACCTAAAAACATAGTATATATTGTGTAAAACAACCTAAAAACATGCAACCTTTTACTCAGTTGTCAAACATAGTATATATTATGTAAAACAACCTAAAAACATGCAACCTTTTGTTCAGTTGTCAAACATAGTATATATTGTGTAAAACAACCTAAAAACATGCAACCTTTTGTTCAGTTGTCAAACATAGTATATATTATGTAAAACAACCTAAAAACATGCAACCTTTTACTCAGTTGTCAAACATAGTATATATTATGTAAAACAACCTAAAAACATGCAACATTTTACTCAGTTGTCAAACATAATATATATTGTGTAAAACAACCTAAAAACATGCAACCTTTTGTTCAGTTGTTAAACATAGTATATATTGTGTAAAACAACCTAAAAACATGCAACCTTTTGCTCAGTTGTCAAACATAGTATATATTGTGTAAAACAACCTAAAAACATGCAACCTTTTGTTCAGTTGTCAAACATAGTATATATTGTGTAAAACAACCTAAAAACATGCAACCTTTTGTTCAGTTGTCAAACATAGTATATATTATGTAAAACAACCTAAAAACATGCAACCTTTTGTTCAGTTGTCAAACATAGTATATATTGTGTAAAACAACCTAAAAACATGCAACCTTTTGTTCAGTTGTCAAACATAGTATATATTATGTAAAACAACCTAAAAACATGCAACCTTTTACTCAGTTGTCAAACATAGTATATATTATGTAAAACAACCTAAAAACATGCAACCTTTTACTCAGTTGTCAAACATAATATATATTGTGTAAAACAACCTAAAAACATGCAACCTTTTGCTCAGTTGTCAAACATAGTATATATTGTGTAAAACAACCTAAAAAACATGCAACCTTTTGTTCAGTTGTCAAACATAGTATATATTGTGTAAAACAACCTAAAAACATGCAACCTTTTGTTCAGTTGTTAAACATAGTATATATTGTGTAAAACAACCTAAAAACATGCAACCTTTTACTCAGTTGTCAAACATAGTATATATTGTGTAAAACAACCTAAAAACATGCAACATTTTACTCAGTTGTCAAACATAGTATATATTGTGTAAAACAACCTAAAAACATAGTATATATTGTGTAAAACAACCTAAAAACATGCAACCTTTTACTCAGTTGTCAAACATAGTATATATTGTGTAAAACAACCTAAAAACATGCAACCTTTTACTCAGTTGTCAAACATAGTATATATTGTGTAAAACAACCTAAAAAACATGCAACCTTTTGTTCAGTTGTCAAACATAGTATATATTGTGTAAAACAACCTAAAAACATACAACCTTTTACTCAGTTGTCAAACATAGTATATATTGTGTAAAACAACCTAAAAAACATGCAACCTTTTGTTCAGTTGTCAAACATAGTATATATTGTGTAAAACAACCTAAAAACATGCAACCTTTTGTTCAGTTGTCAAACATAGTATATATTGTGTAAAACAACCTAAAAACATGCAACCTTTTACTCAGTTGTCAAACATAGTATATATTGTGTAAAACAACCTAAAAAACATGCAACCTTTTACTCAGTTGTCAAACATAGTATATATTGTGTAAAACAACCTAAAAACATAGTATATATTGTGTAAAACAACCTAAAAACATGCAACCTTTTGCTCAGTTGTCAAACATAGTATATATTGTGTAAAACAACCTAAAAAACATGCAACCTTTTGTTCAGTTGTCAAACATAGTATATATTGTGTAAAACAACCTAAAAACATACAACCTTTTACTCAGTTGTCAAACATAGTATATATTGTGTAAAACAACCTAAAAAACATGCAACCTTTTGTTCAGTTGTCAAACATAGTATATATTATGTAAAACAACCTAAAAAACATGCAACCTTTTACTCAGTTGTCAAACATAGTATATATTGTGTAAAACAACCTAAAAACATAGTATATATTGTGTAAAACAACCTAAAAACATACAACCTTTTACTCAGTTGTCAAACATAATATATATTGTGTAAAACAACCTAAAAAACATGCAACCTTTTGTTCAGTTGTCAAACATAGTATATATTGTGTAAAACAACCTAAAAACATACAACCTTTTACTCAGTTGTCAAACATAGTATATATTGTGTAAAACAACCTAAAAAACATGCAACCTTTTACTCAGTTGTCAAACATAGTATATATTGTGTAAAACAACCTAAAAACATAGTATATATTGTGTAAAACAACCTAAAAACATGCAACCTTTTGCTCAGTTGTCAAACATAATATATATTGTGTAAAACAACCTAAAAACATGCAACCTTTTGTTCAGTTGTTAAACATAGTATATATTGTGTAATACAACCTAAAAACATGCAACCTTTTACTCAGTTGTCAAACATAATATATATTGTGTAAAACAACCTAAAAACATGCAACCTTTTGTTCAGGTGTCAAACATAGTATATATTGTGTAAAACAACCTAAAAACATGCAACCTTTTGTTCAGTTGTCAAACATAGTATATATTGTGTAAAACAACCTAAAAAACATGCAACCTTTTGTTCAGTTGTCAAACATAGTATATATTGTGTAAAACAACCTAAAAACATACAACCTTTTACTCAGTTGTCAAACATAGTATATATTGTGTAAAACAACCTAAAAAACATGCAACCTTTTGTTCAGTTGTCAAACATAGTATATATTGTGTAAAACAACCTAAAAACATGCAACCTTTTACTCAGTTGTCAAACATAGTATATATTGTGTAAAACAACCTAAAAACATGCAACCTTTTGCTCAGTTGTCAAACATAGTATATATTGTGTAAAACAACCTAAAAAACATGCAACTCAGTTGTCAAACATAGTATATATTGTGTAAAACAACCTAAAAACATAGTATATATTGTGTAAAACAACCTAAAAACATGCAACCTTTTACTCAGTTGTCAAACATAATATATATTGTGTAAAACAACCTAAAAACATACAACCTTTTACTCAGTTGTCAAACATAGTATATATTGTGTAAAACAACCTAAAAAACATGCAACCTTTTGTTCAGTTGTCAAACATAGTATATATTGTGTAAAACAACCTAAAAAACATGCAACCTTTTGTTCAGTTGTCAAACATAGTATATATTGTGTAAAACAACCTAAAAACATGCAACCTTTTGCTCAGTTGTCAAACATAGTATATATTGTGTAAAACAACCTAAAAAACATGCAACTCAGTTGTCAAACATAGTATATATTGTGTAAAACAACCTAAAAACATAGTATATATTGTGTAAAACAACCTAAAAACATGCAACCTTTTGCTCAGTTGTCAAACATAATATATATTGTGTAAAACAACCTAAAAACATGCAACCTTTTGTTCAGTTGTTAAACATAGTATATATTGTGTAAAACAACCTAAAAACATGCAACCTTTTACTCAGTTGTCAAACATAATATATATTGTGTAAAACAACCTAAAAACATGCAACCTTTTGTTCAGGTGTCAAACATAGTATATATTGTGTAAAACAACCTAAAAACATGCAACCTTTTGTTCAGTTGTCAAACATAGTATATATTGTGTAAAACAACCTAAAAACATAGTATATATTGTGTAAAATAACCTAAAAACATGCAACCTTTTGCTCAGTTGTCAAACATAATATATATTGTGTAAAACAACCTAAAAACATAGTATATATTGTGTAAAACAACCTAAAAACATGCAACCTTTTACTCAGTTGTCAAACATAGTATATATTGTGTAAAACAACCTAAAAACATAGTATATATTGTGTAAAACAACCTAAAAACATGCAACCTTTTACTCAGTTGTCAAACATAGTATATATTGTGTAAAACAACCTAAAAACATGCAACCTTTTGCTCAGTTGTCAAACATAGTATATATTGTGTAAAACAACCTAAAAAACATGCAACTCAGTTGTCAAACATAGTATATATTGTGTAAAACAACCTAAAAACATAGTATATATTGTGTAAAACAACCTAAAAACATGCAACCTTTTACTCAGTTGTCAAACATAGTATATATTGTGTAAAACAACCTAAATACATGCAACCTTTTGTTCAGTTGTCAAACATAGTATATATTGTGTAAAACAACCTAAAAACATGCAACCTTTTGTTCAGTTGTCAAACATAGTATATATTGTGTAAAACAACCTAAACACATGCAACCTTTTACTCAGTTGTCAAACATAGTATATATTGTGTAAAACAACCTAAAAACATAGTATATATTGTGTAAAACAACCTAAAAACATACAACCTTTTGCTCAGTTGTCAAACATAGTATATATTGTGTAAAACAACCTAAAAACATGCAACCTTTTACTCAGTTGTCAAACATAGTATATATTGTGTAAAACAACCTAAAAACATGCAACCTTTTGTTCAGTTGTTAAACATAGTATATATTGTGTAAAACAACCTAAAAACATGCAACCTTTTACTCAGTTGTCAAACATAGTATATATTATGTAAAACAACCTAAAAACATGCAACCTTTTGTTCAGTTGTCAAACATAGTATATATTGTGTAAAACAACCTAAAAACATACAACCTTTTACTCAGTTGTCAAACATAGTATATATTGTGTAAAACAACCTAAAAACATGCAACCTTTTGTTCAGGTGTCAAACATAGTATATATTGTGTAAAACAACCTAAAAACATAGTATATATTGTGTAAAACAACCTAAAAACATGCAACCTTTTGCTCAGTTGTCAAACATAGTATATATTGTGTAAAACAACCTAAAAACATGCAACCTTTTGCTCAGTTGTCAAACATAATATATATTGTGTAAAACAACCTAAAAACATGCAACCTTTTGTTCAGTTGTCAAACATAGTATATATTGTGTAAAACAACCTAAAAACATACAACCTTTTACTCAGTTGTCAAACATAGTATATATTGTGTAAAACAACCTAAAAACATGCAACCTTTTGTTCAGGTGTCAAACATAGTATATATTGTGTAAAACAACCTAAAAACATAGTATATATTGTGTAAAACAACCTAAAAACATGCAACCTTTTGCTCAGTTGTCAAACATAGTATATATTGTGTAAAACAACCTAAAAACATGCAACCTTTTGTTCAGTTGTCAAACATAGTATATATTGTGTAAAACAACCTAAAAACATGCAACCTTTTACTCAGTTGTCAAACATAGTATATATTGTGTAAAACAACCTAAAAACATAGTATATATTGTGTAAAACAACCTAAAAACATGCAACCTTTTGTTCAGTTGTCAAACATAGTATATATTGTGTAAAACAACCTAAAAACATGCAACCTTTTACTCAGTTGTCAAACATAGTATATATTGTGTAAAACAACCTAAAAACATGCAACCTTTTACTCAGTTGTCAAACATAGTATATATTGTGTAAAACAACCTAAAAACATGCAACCTTTTGTTCAGTTGTTAAACATAGTATATATTGTGTAAAACAACCTAAAAACATGCAACCTTTTGTTCAGTTGTCAAACATAGTATATATTGTGTAAAACAACCTAAAAACATACAACCTTTTACTCAGTTGTCAAACATAGTATATATTGTGTAAAACAACCTAAAAACATGCAACCTTTTGTTCAGGTGTCAAACATAGTATATATTGTGTAAAACAACCTAAAAACATGCAACCTTTTGCTCAGTTGTCAAACATAGTATATATTGTGTAAAACAACCTAAAAACATGCAACCTTTTGCTCAGTTGTCAAACATAGTATATATTGTGTAAAACAACCTAAAAACATGCAACCTTTTACTCAGTTGTCAAACATAATATATATTGTGTAAAACAACCTAAAAACATAGTATATATTGTGTAAAACAACCTAAAAACATAGTATATATTGTGTAAAACAACCTAAAAACATGCAACCTTTTGTTCAGTTGTCAAACATAATATATATTGTGTAAAACAACCTAAAAACATAGTATATATTGTGTAAAACAACCTAAAAACATGCAACCTTTTACTCAGTTGTCAAACATAGTATATATTATGTAAAACAACCTAAAAACATGCAACCTTTTGTTCAGTTGTCAAACATAGTATATATTGTGTAAAACAACCTAAAAACATGCAACCTTTTGTTCAGTTGTCAAACATAGTATATATTATGTAAAACAACCTAAAAACATGCAACCTTTTACTCAGTTGTCAAACATAGTATATATTATGTAAAACAACCTAAAAACATGCAACATTTTACTCAGTTGTCAAACATAATATATATTGTGTAAAACAACCTAAAAACATGCAACCTTTTGTTCAGTTGTTAAACATAGTATATATTGTGTAAAACAACCTAAAAACATGCAACCTTTTGCTCAGTTGTCAAACATAGTATATATTGTGTAAAACAACCTAAAAACATGCAACCTTTTGTTCAGTTGTCAAACATAGTATATATTGTGTAAAACAACCTAAAAACATGCAACCTTTTGTTCAGTTGTCAAACATAGTATATATTATGTAAAACAACCTAAAAACATGCAACCTTTTGTTCAGTTGTCAAACATAGTATATATTGTGTAAAACAACCTAAAAACATGCAACCTTTTGTTCAGTTGTCAAACATAGTATATATTATGTAAAACAACCTAAAAACATGCAACCTTTTACTCAGTTGTCAAACATAGTATATATTATGTAAAACAACCTAAAAACATGCAACCTTTTACTCAGTTGTCAAACATAATATATATTGTGTAAAACAACCTAAAAACATGCAACCTTTTGCTCAGTTGTCAAACATAGTATATATTGTGTAAAACAACCTAAAAAACATGCAACCTTTTGTTCAGTTGTCAAACATAGTATATATTGTGTAAAACAACCTAAAAACATGCAACCTTTTGTTCAGTTGTTAAACATAGTATATATTGTGTAAAACAACCTAAAAACATGCAACCTTTTACTCAGTTGTCAAACATAGTATATATTGTGTAAAACAACCTAAAAACATGCAACATTTTACTCAGTTGTCAAACATAGTATATATTGTGTAAAACAACCTAAAAACATAGTATATATTGTGTAAAACAACCTAAAAACATGCAACCTTTTACTCAGTTGTCAAACATAGTATATATTGTGTAAAACAACCTAAAAACATGCAACCTTTTACTCAGTTGTCAAACATAGTATATATTGTGTAAAACAACCTAAAAAACATGCAACCTTTTGTTCAGTTGTCAAACATAGTATATATTGTGTAAAACAACCTAAAAACATACAACCTTTTACTCAGTTGTCAAACATAGTATATATTGTGTAAAACAACCTAAAAAACATGCAACCTTTTGTTCAGTTGTCAAACATAGTATATATTGTGTAAAACAACCTAAAAACATGCAACCTTTTGTTCAGTTGTCAAACATAGTATATATTGTGTAAAACAACCTAAAAACATGCAACCTTTTACTCAGTTGTCAAACATAGTATATATTGTGTAAAACAACCTAAAAAACATGCAACCTTTTACTCAGTTGTCAAACATAGTATATATTGTGTAAAACAACCTAAAAACATAGTATATATTGTGTAAAACAACCTAAAAACATGCAACCTTTTGCTCAGTTGTCAAACATAGTATATATTGTGTAAAACAACCTAAAAAACATGCAACCTTTTGTTCAGTTGTCAAACATAGTATATATTGTGTAAAACAACCTAAAAACATACAACCTTTTACTCAGTTGTCAAACATAGTATATATTGTGTAAAACAACCTAAAAAACATGCAACCTTTTGTTCAGTTGTCAAACATAGTATATATTATGTAAAACAACCTAAAAAACATGCAACCTTTTACTCAGTTGTCAAACATAGTATATATTGTGTAAAACAACCTAAAAACATAGTATATATTGTGTAAAACAACCTAAAAACATACAACCTTTTACTCAGTTGTCAAACATAATATATATTGTGTAAAACAACCTAAAAAACATGCAACCTTTTGTTCAGTTGTCAAACATAGTATATATTGTGTAAAACAACCTAAAAACATACAACCTTTTACTCAGTTGTCAAACATAGTATATATTGTGTAAAACAACCTAAAAAACATGCAACCTTTTACTCAGTTGTCAAACATAGTATATATTGTGTAAAACAACCTAAAAACATAGTATATATTGTGTAAAACAACCTAAAAACATGCAACCTTTTGCTCAGTTGTCAAACATAATATATATTGTGTAAAACAACCTAAAAACATGCAACCTTTTGTTCAGTTGTTAAACATAGTATATATTGTGTAATACAACCTAAAAACATGCAACCTTTTACTCAGTTGTCAAACATAATATATATTGTGTAAAACAACCTAAAAACATGCAACCTTTTGTTCAGGTGTCAAACATAGTATATATTGTGTAAAACAACCTAAAAACATGCAACCTTTTGTTCAGTTGTCAAACATAGTATATATTGTGTAAAACAACCTAAAAAACATGCAACCTTTTGTTCAGTTGTCAAACATAGTATATATTGTGTAAAACAACCTAAAAACATACAACCTTTTACTCAGTTGTCAAACATAGTATATATTGTGTAAAACAACCTAAAAAACATGCAACCTTTTGTTCAGTTGTCAAACATAGTATATATTGTGTAAAACAACCTAAAAACATGCAACCTTTTACTCAGTTGTCAAACATAGTATATATTGTGTAAAACAACCTAAAAACATGCAACCTTTTGCTCAGTTGTCAAACATAGTATATATTGTGTAAAACAACCTAAAAAACATGCAACTCAGTTGTCAAACATAGTATATATTGTGTAAAACAACCTAAAAACATAGTATATATTGTGTAAAACAACCTAAAAACATGCAACCTTTTACTCAGTTGTCAAACATAATATATATTGTGTAAAACAACCTAAAAACATACAACCTTTTACTCAGTTGTCAAACATAGTATATATTGTGTAAAACAACCTAAAAAACATGCAACCTTTTGTTCAGTTGTCAAACATAGTATATATTGTGTAAAACAACCTAAAAAACATGCAACCTTTTGTTCAGTTGTCAAACATAGTATATATTGTGTAAAACAACCTAAAAACATGCAACCTTTTGCTCAGTTGTCAAACATAGTATATATTGTGTAAAACAACCTAAAAAACATGCAACTCAGTTGTCAAACATAGTATATATTGTGTAAAACAACCTAAAAACATAGTATATATTGTGTAAAACAACCTAAAAACATGCAACCTTTTGCTCAGTTGTCAAACATAATATATATTGTGTAAAACAACCTAAAAACATGCAACCTTTTGTTCAGTTGTTAAACATAGTATATATTGTGTAAAACAACCTAAAAACATGCAACCTTTTACTCAGTTGTCAAACATAATATATATTGTGTAAAACAACCTAAAAACATGCAACCTTTTGTTCAGGTGTCAAACATAGTATATATTGTGTAAAACAACCTAAAAACATGCAACCTTTTGTTCAGTTGTCAAACATAGTATATATTGTGTAAAACAACCTAAAAACATAGTATTATTGTGTAAAACAACCTAAAAACATGCAACCTTTTGCTCAGTTGTCAAACATAATATATATTGTGTAAAACAACCTAAAAACATAGTATATATTGTGTAAAACAACCTAAAAACATGCAACCTTTTACTCAGTTGTCAAACATAGTATATATTGTGTAAAACAACCTAAAAACATAGTATATATTGTGTAAAACAACTAAAAACATGCAACCTTTTACTCAGTTGTCAAACATAGTATATATTGTGTAAACAACCTAAAAACATGCAATCTTTTGCTCAGTTGTCAAACATAGTATATATTGTGTAAAACAACCTAAAAAACATGCAACTCAGTTGTCAAACATAGTATATATTGTGTAAAACAACCTAAAAACATAGTATATATTGTGTAAAACAACCTAAAAACATGCAACCTTTTACTCAGTTGTCAAACATAGTATATATTGTGTAAAACAACCTAAATACATGCAACCTTTTGTTCAGTTGTCAAACATAGTATATATTGTGTAAAACAACCTAAAAACATGCAACCTTTTGTTCAGTTGTCAAACATAGTATATATTGTGTAAAACAACCTAAAAACATGCAACCTTTTACTCAGTTGTCAAACATAGTATATATTGTGTAAAACAACCTAAAAACATAGT